>CAJNSZ010000150.1:173542-215150 GCA_905329745.1 Rotaria sp. Silwood2 | reverse complement strand
GCGATTAAAATAATGTTTGGTAATATTAAATCTCTGCCGAAATTGCCATTGCATTGAATTAGATAATAAACAATTTGTCTTAGTTATAAAATAACCATAGACTGATCAAATTGATTAAAATAAAAATGCTATTAGAACAATTCGACTGATCGTTTCCAATAAGCACATTTTTTTTAGCATAGATTGAACGAAATAGAAAATAATTCAACTGAATTTTCCAATAAGGAATTTCTTCTTTTTCCAAGTTCTACTTTTTATCATTATTGTCTTATATAAGACGTACAAAAGGTTTTAATCATGTATGAATGAATAATAATATGAGTAAACACTAGGAGATTTACAACTCAAAAATCCTGTGCACGTCCTACTATGATTGATAGATAAATTCAATGTAATGCTAAACTATGTAAATTGATCATTGATAAATTTTCCTTTTTTTTAAATCTTTTTTGATTGAAAAGAGCAATATGAATACGTAATAAAAAGATGATCTGGTATTTCTGAGTTAATTTTTTGTTTTTCCACTATTTTAAGTTTTAGGCAACTTTAATAATTTGGCAAAGAATATGATTTGTATTGACATCCTGGTCTATTGATCACATTTTTTTATATTATTTTCTTTCATTGATTAAAGGCAATGTAAGTTTATCTAAAGATTTTCTCTGCTTTTTGGATAAGTTGTAAACAATATTGGCATATATGTTTCTCAAACGATCGGCTACGAATATGGCAATGTTTAAAAAACAAAGTTTCAATCCTTTTCTAGTGCTACTCCAATTACTAATTCATCTAATGATGTGGGTGTTAGCTATTTTAGATTGTCATGATTGTTTAACTATTTCGAATTCAGCGCAGATCAGGGCTGCCAGTCTGACCTGATCCATCCGTATAATATTCGGCCTGACCTGCAGGCCAGGCCAGGCTAAAGTTGTTCGCCTGAGTACGACTAATATTTAACTCCCTAGGAGTAAACATGAAACATAAGATAATTACAAGTTGAAGATTTTGTCCACCAACTGTCGTCATTTTGTAATTTGTACTGAGTCTCTTAGTAAAAGAGTGAATAAATAAAAGAGAAAAGCTAATAATTATGATTGATTTATTTCAGCGGAAATATAAAGAACAATGTTATTGTTCAGTTGAAACACAAAATTCTCTTCTTCTCTTTCGACTTTTTTTTATAGGCAACAATTTAAATTAACCAATGTCTACTAATAATAGTTGTGTTTTATTATCCTCTTATGCTTTATCTGTTTCAGTATTATCAAACGTGAATGTTTCATCGTCTGTTTCTTCGTTATAATCATTGTTATAACTGAAAATCCTAACAAAATCCCAAACTACTTTAAACTCAAACTCTAATTGAGCAAAACTTAATTTTTTCAAATTGCAAATGATGATAGAGAATAATGTTTTTATTTAAAATTCGAAGTAAAATAAACAAGTCGAGAAGAATAATAGTTGGTGGTTCAAGACAAGCAATAGCTGTATGTATTTTTCTCATAGTTCCTCGACTTAATTGTTTAATATATTGTTTAGTTTCATGATCACATAAAAATAAATTGTAAATAACTTTGATTGTTTTTTTAAGATGATGATTAACAATTCCACGTAAGCGTCCAAATAAATAAAGACAAACTTCTAAAGTTAATTTATCTTGAATAAAATCATATTGTGGACAATATCCAATATCTCGATTTATTCTTTTAATTAATTTTCCATTTAGAAAAATTGAACCATTTGCTGCTTTTTTCTTCACCAACTATTATTTTAAATAGTGATGTTTTGCCTTTTTAGAAAAAATTATTTAAATTAATAATAAAAATAAAACAAACCAGCTCCATTAAAAACGAGAAGACCAAAATATTCTCCTTGCTGAATTCTAAAAGTAGTATGATTAAGAGTTAAATTATCTTTTTGAGAATATTTTTCTTTCTTTCAAAACATCTTCATCAAGCTCTTCTCCATCAAATTGATCATTTATTGTTAATTTATTAAATAATAAACCAGCATCAATTAAACAAAGAGAAATAAATAATAATATTATATGAATTAAACATAGAAAAACATGTATCTAAAAATGATTCATTTTTACAGTGTGTCTCAAAAGTCATGTCCACTTAATAAGAAATGCGTAGAACTCCATTATTAAACAAGCTTAATCTAATATATTTTTTCATTTGAAAGAGGGAAACATAAAGTTTTTTTTGTCTAATACAAAGTTCATAAATACCATTTTAAGGCTATGACTTCTAACTGCAGCATAAAACTGTAGCATTTTTCCAATGTCAAAAAAAGGTGTGGAATGCTTTTCCTATATTTAATTAAACCTCTCTCATTATTATGGATTTTAAATCATAATCATCATCTAATATTGCTTTATCAGCATTCTTTTGATATTTTCTGATGGAAAGAAGGCAACGATATCAAGTCTAATGACAGTAAGAGGCACAACATCGTTCAATATTTTGATTTCACCAATTATAAAAGTTTTGCCTGTGCCAGAGAAAATCTGCTCTAGAGAAATATAGTAGCTAGTTGATCTTCTCAAAAAATATCAAGTAAATGATTGTAGAACAACGATAAAGGATGTTAATGACTCAAGGTTCACAATAACGATAGAGGTTTAATTAAATATAGGGAAAGCATTGCACGCCTTTTTTTGACATTGGAAAAATACTACAGTTTTATGCTGCAGTTAGAAGTCATAGCCTTAAAATGGTATTTATGCACTTTGTATTAGACAAAAAAAAAACTTTACGTTTCCCTCTTTCAAATGAAAAAATATATTAGACTAAGCTTGTTTAATAATGGAGTCCTATGCATTTCTTATTAAGTGGACATGACTTTTGGGACATCCTGTATTTGACATCATACCTCATATATAGACAAGTCTATATTCTTGTGATAAAAGTAATAAAACGATCATTTTACAGGCAGGGCACAGAATGGTCCTTTGTTCTGTTAGGACGAAGAAGACCATTCCGTAATATAATCTAATTGTTATTATGAGAAGATTGAGCCATAGTCAGAAGTCTTGATTATTGTCTTCGTTTAGTTCGTTTAGATATTAGATCAACAGGTGTTATACCCATGTTTGTTATAATGGTAAATATAAATGTCTAAATGCTTAAATAGATTTAATTTAATTGATATCATTCAATGATTTAAATTGCTGACAATTCATTGAAGATTAGAGAAACATAAAATAAATCTCATATCATTTTGGAATTGAACAAAGAACTGTAAAATATTAAATACAATATATCAAACTAATACCATTCTAATTTGATCATAGATGAAGAGTATTTTCAGTTATTCATGATAAAAGCAACTATACTTTAACATAAGTTAACGATCTTCAACAACATTTTAGAAGATAATTAGATCTGTACAACTCGTGACACTGTTGAGTTTAAAAGTTGTGAAACGAAGAATTCATTATTCTTGCTAAACAAAAATTCTTTTGACTTCTTAGGATCTGCGATTAAATCAGTATAAATTTAAACGTAGTTGCAAACATAAATCAAGATTTATCTTGTCCTTCTTCTCTTTCATTTCGCTAGTCTTAAACGATGCCTAAACAAAGTTTACTATTATGGATAACACTAAGAAATACCGACGATCAGCATTATACTTCACATTCAAAATGTAATGATAAGCTAAATACTATAATGATTCTACATGATTCTCAAATTTATATATGCTGCATGAAAAGTTAAGATTAAAAGAACTGTACAATACATTTATGTCAAGGAAAACAGTTTAAGGACAATATATATATTCAACAACAGAAATGTGGAGACAGATGATTTTACTGACTCATTTGAATCGATTTCAGCAATTTACTTAATGACATATAAGGAAGAATTGTTTTCATTATGCAGCACTTAATATAGCAAACTTAAGGTCTTACGTCGTAATGATATTAGTTTGGATAATAAAAAGCGCGGAAAACAATTCAAATAATGGTTCAAATAACAAATATGTAACAAATTCTTGATATTTTTGTTTGCAACGGAAACCTAATATATGTTCTTTCGTCATTCAAAAAATCACGTAATATGTTGCCAGATTGCTGTCTCTGGATGTCTTTAAGCCCTCAACACTAACACGATGAGTGTTGACACGTCGTTTCTCTTTAGGAGCTTCTCTTCTGAGACTTGTAGGCAAAGCTTGCCTAAAAGTTTGAGCTTGATCCATTAAAGCGTTACTAAGTTACGGTCTATATAGCTGAAATATAGCCGTAAATAATGAGAGATCGGGTGACTCATAAAATCTTTTCTATTCAGAACTATAAAGTTCAAAGAAAAAATAAGTGCTATCCATTACCATCCCTCATGATTCCCATTGTTTTATGTCCACTACTGTATAGTCTCCATTGTAACATTATAAGACGACTTGACAAAGAATGCTTTCAAAAAAATTTGTTTGTTTTTTGTGTATGTACATATATAAATGATGAATAGAACATCTTTAATACACTGTGTAAATATTTATAGATGATATAGTCGTCAATGACTACAGATAAAAACTACTTACATCTATAGTAAATATGAGACTTTTTCAAACAACTCGTGCTACTTTTGAAAAATTTAATTTTCGTTTAGATAGCTTTTTTCTGTTTTTTTTCTTCAAATTTTAAAATTTTTCTATCATATTTTCTGCCTGAATCATATGTTTTTATGAATTGATATTATAATACTTGACTGATTTACTTCCAAAGCTAGCTAAACTCATGTTATCGATTTTAATACCTGATCCTCATGCAATATATAACAGAAAATAAATTCAAATATCAAAATGATATTCTATCTTGATGGAAACCAAAGAACTAAATAAACAAAACAATCAGGAATATCGATATTCAAGAATTTTCTAAAACCGCAAATATTAGGAAAATCGTAATAAAAATATAATATATATTAGTTACAAATCAAAGATAATCTGTTGTAGAAGTTCTAAACAAAACTAGTCTCGATAAAAACAGATAAACGCCATTGGTGTGGAGAACTTACTACCGTTTATAAGAATAAGACACATCTATTTATATATATATTATTCTCATCAGTTCACCTCGTTTCGATGTTTAAAAGCAGTGAATTTTGAAAACTTCTTGATCATGATTAAAAATGTTCCTATTAGGATCAAATTATCGAACATTTTCCGATTAGGTCAAAAATGTAAGTTAGAAAGGAATAAGCAAATAGACGTTTATTTGTTTAAGACATTAATATGCAATGACGCAAGTTGTACCAATATATTTTTTTGGCGAAAGAAATACTATTGGAAAAAACTTATTGTTAAATCCAATGCATGGACACGTACTCAATCAAATAGATTGATTAACAATCATAAAAACTGGACAAGCGGAAAGAAGAAAGAATTACAATATCACATACTGATGGTAGAGCACAAAGAATTTAGGCCTACAACAAATAACAGGCATCCACGTACATTCTGGATATACGATTATTGATTGCTGTATCGGTTGTTTCTTTATGCACATGTTTTATATATGTAAGACTCAGCCTGATACATTGAACATACTGAGTTTTTAATGAGACAAAATTATAAAGTAAAAACAAAAAGTTTCAAAATACTAAACAGTCAAAGTATTTAATTACATCACGATGTTGTTGTAAACATTTTATCAATAGTACTGAGGCTTGAACTTGCTTAGATTTAGCGCTGGAAGATCATTCTCTTGAATCAAATATTGCCTCTTCGTACAACAAAAATATGAATAAATACTACTTAAAATCAAGGCTAATTCTGATCCATTTATTCAACAGAGATTATAATTTTATAGAATCGATTTTTTTCCCAAAAGGCATTACTTTTTTTGTAAGGTTCTATATATACTGTCGTTTAAAATAAGATGTTGATTCTAGTTATAGATAGTATCACCTAATCAATTTATCATAATATGTTTCTCAAACAGTAAGAATTGACAAGTAATAGCTTATCTTTAGTGTAAAATCTTAATCAGGTAACAGCTGAACACAATATTTTTGATGTGAACATAATAAAAAGCACAGTCATAATTATTATTAAACGCTCATAATCAGATTACATACTGTGTGAAAGCTACTAGTAAGACAGTTCTGCTCGTTTCTTTAGCATATTTATTTGAGAGAGAAAGGAGGAGAAACAGGACAAAAAATATTATAGATATCTACAGTCTCCTCCTTGACGTTTTCATCGTTTCTTACTCTTGCATTCCATAATACATATATATCGTACCACTACAAATAATAATCATAATACGGCGAAGCTTATGTGCTACGTTTGGTGTGTACAGACGCGTATATATATATAAACGATGATCTTACAAATACTATTTGGACATGACTAAGGACAAGGTCTCTCATTTCTTTCAGCAATAGTAGGAAAAGAAGAAGAATAAGAATAAGAAGAGAAAAGGCTAATAGGAAATGCACAACTGAGCGACGCGCCATCATATTAAAGAAGAGACAGGAAAATTGTCGTACAAAATATAGTCGGAAAAATTATATACAAGTTCTAGACGGAAAAAAAACAATGGACTCTTCATTACTGCCTTCAGTACCTGTGCTACTAGAACGATCGAGTTTAGATCAAAATTGGGGCTTTCGTCTTCAAGGTGGAGTTGATTTTCGATTACCATTATCAGTTAAAAAGGTTCGTACTTCATCTTCATTCTTATAAGACAAACAAATCGTTTCTCTCTTTTGTTCTATGTTATAAACATAGGTGATATCCAATTCACCATCACACAACAAACTTCATGCTGGTGATGGTCTTGCTTTTATTGATGGACTAGATGCAAGCCTAATGAAGCATGAAGATGCAGAAAATATTATTCGAAATGCATTACGATTACAAATTGTTCTTCGACGGTATGCTCTATTTATATGTCTATAGTGTCGAATATAGGCTTAAGATATTGTTCCTACTAAGAAAAAATAAAAAAATTATTCGAGATAGAAAACAATAAAATTCAAAAAACTAATTAATTAATATTTCATCGATACGAATATATTAGAGAAAATTACCTGATACGTTCTATTATATGAATAATGGCATTATATTGTACTAATTTAAGCCTAATTTTAAGACTAATTATTGACAAAGATTAATGTGAGCTTCCTGTGACCTTCATTTTACCAGAAAGGGTGTTGAAACATGTCCTATATGATATTCGATATAATCGATTGTTCCTTCTAATAGATGAATTGAAGTCTCATGTGAATATTACAGAGTAAGTCATATAAATGTATGTCATGTAAAGAAAGTGGTATTTAAGTTTTTCGACAAATCGTTTCCGTAGACTAACCATAACACAATTCATTATCTGAGCTAATTTTCAAAGAGTAAAAAAATAATTCAGTATAGCGATTGATCTGATATTATGTCGAGTTTAATCCAGAAATTTTCAGAAATAAAGAATGCAAGTTTTATGAAAAAACAAGGGTTTTTTGAGTAAAGCTATGTAAAACTATGGCTTACACTTCAAAGTTTCTCACCCTAGCTCAATAATGTTGAGTATCATAAGTATAAACTATGACATTGTCAAACAATATTACATCTACTTCTTCTATTTAGTGGTCAACTTAGTACGATTCGACCAACAAAATCACCTGTTAAATTTGCTCCTGGACCTAATCCACGTGCTAATTCAGCATTACAGAATACTACAACACCGAATAATTATCGTCGTTTTTAATTGATGATCTGTCTATTATATTTCTTTTTTTTGTCAATATTCAAAACTCAGTTATATATTTTTTCAATATTAGCGCATATACAATTCTTTTTCTTATATTTATTTGTTTTGTATATGTAACTTGAAAAAAAAACTACGAATGAGAAAATTTAAATAATAAAGAAAAAACAATGACATTTATTTGATTACAAGACATGATCGTTTTTATTCTTTTGGATTTGTCGAAAAGAAATTACATTTATCACAAAGAAAGCAAGCATGTGTTGTCTTTCGCAGTGATGCCTATAGATTTATTAATGTGCATAAACAATTTATCCATGGTACACATCATTATCAGCAAGCAGTTGCAAGTTTCTTGCATGTGCGATGATATCATCGATAATAATGATTGGGAATCAGAGTCCGGTAGGTTAGGATAAGGATAATACAAAAAAAATGTTCAGGATAGAATTAGAATGTTGTTCATACTGCTCAGAGTTGGCTGGCAAGCGACTTCGAAGACACTCTTGACATCTTTCTGGTTTAGAAGAAGTCGGTTGTTGTATTAAAGTGAAATTATATTTTAGTAAAAAAGAATTAGTATTAGACTGGTGGAACAAACGGTCATTCAACTATTTACAACTTAGTGTATTTGCAAAAGACCATGGGAAGTTTTGGCAAGTGCAGCCACAAGTGAACATATTTTCAGTACAAGCAGTAGAGTTTAGAAAGAGTAGGATGAGAAAGTCTTATCCTGGATGACTCTGACTACAATATACTGGAAGTAATATTGTCATATACTTTTATTTCATAAGATTATCGAAAAGTCATGTTTTCTTGTTACCGTTGTTGCTATATATAGTTCTCTTTTCTCATAATTATGATTAAAGATTGTCAATAAAGATCATAAACTTAATTGATTTCATCAAGAATTATCAGCAATTGTCGAACCTGCTTTTTTCAAGCTGTTGACTACATCAACTAATACTATTTATTGGTTTCTATTCAATATATCTCTGTGGTTGTAAAAATTCACGTCTATCTAACTGACGAATCATTGCAATGAATTTCGCCAGAGTCAGGTAGTCAATAAGAAAGAATATTTATTTTCACATTATTACTATCTTTCATTCTTGTGCACTGAAGAAATATTATTGATGCCTAGGACTTCACTTCTTTACACCCACTTCCGAATGGATAATTATTTTTTTCACACTTTCATGTATATTTAGCGAGTATTGTAAATTCTTCAGATCTTTATGAATTTAATATGTAGATGATAGTGTTTCATATTTAATCAATTGCGTCTATCTTGATTTATTTTTACTTCAACTAGTACCGAATCATAGTTCTTCGAAATGGTAACATATACCAAAAATATCGGAGAACAACAAACCACTCACTAAAGCGTGTACATGTATATATATATATTTAAACTGAGAAACGAATATTTTGAGAAAGTTATATAAACATACAGTAGCACATCATGCTGGCTCTGATACATTTGTTTGATTCTTCGATGTGTTAGTTTTTTTTATTTAAGCAAAAGCTATGAACATTAATTCGAAGATAATTGCAATTTCAATGATAGACGAAGAGCAACCAAAAAAAAACTTCGTTTGTATTCACATGATGAGAAATATAAACAACATTTAAGAATAAGGAAGATGTACAGTTATTCGGTAAATACGTAGAAAATGCAAAGGTAAATTCATAATTAGTACAAATTTTTCGTCGAAAAGGCGGTGTAAAATGGTCTCTTACGTTCAATAAATTCTCCGACTGTAGGTACTTTTATATTCTTAACTAAAAATAAATAAACAAGACGTAAAGACAGAGAGAGATTTTATTTCTCTGTTTGCTTCAATTTATCTATAGATTGGAACAAATACAAACTGAAAGAATAATAAAAAGCTTTTCTCCAAGCATTTCACTACATAAAGGAGAATAAACAATTTCTTCATTAACCTAATTTTGTTCTTCTGTGTAGCACCAAGAAGCATGTCGGAATAAATATTTTCTTCTTACGATTAATGAGCAAGATTTGGAGTATATTGACAACTTCGCTTCAATAAATGCTTTTTTTCTCAACGTATCTATAAAATTCCTGATAAAGCATTGAAATCGAACGTCGTCAAGTTATTATTACTAGATATGTTGCATAACAATGAGAGTTCGACTTTTTTTAAAAATAAACAATCGATTTTACGCATAAAGAAACATTACATTTACCAACGAATTGATCATTCTTTTATATCTAATAGTGGATATACATGGTAGTTAAACTGAAATATTCACAACAAATGTAAGATTAGATTAATAGTCTAAGTTTAAACCTCCTCACATATATTTACATACATCTATAAATTCAATTTAATCAAAATCCTAGTCACTATTGCTTCTACTTTGTAATGAACCACAATCATTTTCGAATGTTAGACGGTTACGTGAACGTCTATATGAAATATAATAAATCGTAATATTTCGACACCCACCCATAATAGGCACTATCATCGAACAGATTAAAAAAATTCTTTTTGATTTTAATTTTTTTATTTTATAAAATAAAATTTGTGATTACTTACTTCACTTTTTATTATAATTGCTCAACAAAATTAAAATTTGGTCATTTATATCTGCCCAAAAACAAAACAACGGATTGATGCGTATGTTCTATGTTATAGATACCAATTGATGTGTTAGTTTCAAACAACATAATATATCATGTAGGAATATAATTTTATTAAATATAGAGACAATAAAAATTACGATAAAAATAAAATTTATGTATCGATCAAATCATGATGGCTGGCATAAGTGGATGTCAAAATATTACGATTTATTAAACAAGTTTATATAGTTGTGAACAATTTGATTTTCTAGAGAATATATCGCCAGGCAGCATGTCGATCTCCCAAATCACGAATTTCCTCTTCAGACATGTTCTCATAGCCCCATCGTCGTCTGTCTTCTTCACTTCCTAAGCCACATGAATCAGAGCGTTCGACATCTGTTCCATATGACGTTGAATCCGCACTTGCAACTGCAAGTGACGATGGGATAGGTCCATACAGACGATCACGGCGTCGATTTTCTGCTCGTAGACCGAAGAATAGGATCACAACATTGATTAGACCGAATGCACAAAAACCTAGATTGACTGCATGACCAAGAATAAAGCGAGGTGCATCTTGTGCCCGATAGAGTTGCCCACTGATCGCTCCACCGATATTGCCTACTGAAATCATGAATGCCAACGCGGTGGCTCGTTTCGTTTGTGGGCTAGTGTTGCCTGATAAAAAAGCAATACTAGTGGATATGCATGGGGCGAGACCACCAGCTGCAAGAAACACAGCAAGATAATTCACAATCACGTTTTCAACGGATATCAGAATAGTATAACCAACTATGCTGACGGAGGACCAAAAGATGATGAAGATAGCGTGACGAGCATATTTATCAGAAAGATAGGCCGTGATCATCGTTGTCAGAAAAGAGAATACATAAGGCGGCGCACTGAGCAATTGGGCCTGATACGTGACGAAACCAAGACTCTGAATTAGAGTTGGTGAGAAAAATGCAAGAGAATAGAGAGGGATACTGATTCCAATAAAACATAAGGACCAAACATAGATTTTCCATGTCGATAGAGCAGCCAATACTTGATTCCAGCTGAAGTGCTCGCTGGCTCCAGTTCCTGTGTCGGTTTGTAGTCGAGTCATGACACGTTTGCATTCGGACTCTGTTAGAAATTTCGGTTGATCAGAAGGAAAATCATTTATAAGAAAGAAGGCAAATGCTCCAACAACTACTGTGAGAATGCCTTCAAGATAGAAGATCCAACGCCAGCCTTCTTGTCCACCAACACCAGCCATCTTAGTGATACCATATGCAAGCACACCACCAAAGGCACCAGCCAGAGCAGAAGCCGAGAAAAAAATACTTACACGCCATGATAGTTCACGTCTCTTGTACCAACTCGATAGATAGAAGGTGACACCTACATAGAATAAATCACTGGTAGATAAGATCCTAAGTGACTCTTCTTTTCTATACCTGGAAAAAGACCTGATTCAAAAGCACCCAAAAATAATCGACACGCAAGAAGACCTCCATATGAATTTACCAGACCCATCAGTGTCATCACGATGCCCCATGCCACCATGATCAATGGTATCCATCGACTAGGTCGAAGTCGTTTCAATATCAAATTCGATGGAACTTCGAATATAACGTAAGTGACGAAGAACACACTAAGGCATGCATTATATTGACTACTGCTCAGATTCAATGACAGTGTTAGACCGTCGAGTTTTGCCTGACCAATATTCACCCGATCAAGGTAACTTAGAAGATAGAGCACTGTCATGGTTGGAACCAGGTGCCAGTCCATTTTGCGCAGAAGTTTTTTGTCTCCTGGATCTTCTTCCTTTTCATCGGTGACGACTACATTCACTTCTTGTACAACAGACTTTGTCTTTACAGAGTCGGTCTTGTCAGAGTCGGTCTTGTCAGAGTCGGTCTTGTCAGAGTCGGTCTTGTCAGAGTCGGTCTTGTCAGAGTCGGTCTTGTCAGAGTCGGTCTTGTCAGAGTCGGTCTTGTCAGAGTCGGTCTTGATAGAATCTGTCTCGTCATACTCTATCTTGAGAGAGGGCAATGGACTGCTCTTCTCAGTAGCATTGTGATCGCTCATGGTACTTGTCCAGTAGAACTGTTCTCAACAATGGCCTACTCAACACTAACAATTTCGCGTATATGTGAATAAAAACAAACACACTAACAGAGAGGGAGAGATGAAATCATCTAAATGAGTAGCTCTGGGCGTATTTTTCTCAATGTTGTCATCGGGCCATATCTTCTCGTTCTATTCTAAGAGAAAAAAGACATGTGCTAGAAGGTGAGTGTCTCATGCTCGAATTGACTTATTAGTGTGACTTGCAAGCGAAATAAAATCGAATGAAGCGACTATAGGGTAAGAAAAGGGGAAAATTATTGAAAAATTGTTTTTTTTTGTTTCATTCTTTTATAAATATTTAGAGGAAGGTAAGGAAGTGACTAAGAATATGCGTTTGCCTAAATTTCTTCTGCGTGACTTTTTATTAGAGAAAATTTGAGATTTTTGACAATAGTCAATACGTCATTTTTTCTTAAAAGTACGTTTTTCGTACTGAAACACTGAAACATTTTGTTCTTTAAAAAATTCTCTTTGATGTGAATTGTAAAATTGGTATGTTCAAACTGCCCATGAAAAACTGAGTCTATGCGAGTAAGTTTAAAATTAGTCTCACAGACTCAGTTTTTCATGAAGCATCTAAACATGTCAGTTTTTCAGTATGAAAAAGGTACCTTTAAAAAAATGGACCATTCAAGACTATCAAAAATTTCAAATTGTGTCTAGTAAAAAGTGTTTCAATAGAAATTAAAAAATACATATTCTTAGTCCGTTCCTCAAGTTCTCTGTAGGTACGTGTAAAAAACGAAAAAACAGTTTGGTTTGATTTTGCATTTTCTGTACTTCACATAAAAATGTGTAGTAATACTCAAGCACTATTATGATGGTAAACAAAGATAAATGTGCTCGTATTCAATGGTGAAAATTGCCTCAATACATTCAGACCATTACATCACAACAGATCTATAGTTTTTGATAATAAGCGAGGAATATGTCACTGACATCTAACATTCTTTACGCATCTGGGCAGTCAGGGAAATCATCGTAAGAGAGTTGTAAAAAGTATTTCGTTCGATTTTAACAGACAATCTGTCACTTCAATTTACGACTAATTTTGTCAAATGGTGTCCTGTGACCAGGACATCCATCTGTCGTAAGTGGCTGTGTCGTGATCTTCTTTGAATATCATTTCACCGTGACCACTTCCATGTTCAAAAAAATGTGAATACTGCTTTGATCTTGCATACATACATCTTAAAAAAAGAAATAGATCAAGAGGTTTAGAGAGGCAACAATAATGAACACATACAATCAAAAAATAGACGTAGCGTCAATTATGATAGAACGAGGCTAATTTCACAACAACTATAAGATGAGCGAGTCATTTAAAGTAACTGGTTCCATAAAACTTATTCTGCACAGAGAAGAGATTACACTCTTCATACAGTGTGAGAATATAATATTACTACATTGAGCAACGAATATATTAGATGCTATGATGATAAGTGTAAAATGATTAATATTCTCATTGATGAACAAAAGAATCCTAAGCATCGTGAAACATACAACTTTCACACGTTATTGGATTCTCGTACATCTGACCATTTCTCGACTACAATAATTGTTTCTTTTCCACTTTATTCATCAATTAGTTTGATCTTGGTGGCACGAATTCTGAGTGCACATATCGAACAGATACTTGGTCGATCAAACAAATGCATTGTCGTGTGAAGGTCACTGCGACACGAAGCATTTCTATATGCTGCTTTGCTTTCCAATATACGATAGCCACCACGATGCATCACGTACACGAGATAGTCTACCAGTTTCTATCGTTCGATGGGCTATACACAGTAGAATGATTTTAAACGACGAATCCATACAAAATGGCCAAGTTCATGGCTGCAAGCACAATACAATATATTGCCTATTAAACCATTTTGTTGTTCGACACTAGTACGAACTCGTGTTTTAATTAAAACTTTCTGCCATTAGATGATCAGAATGTTCTACCTACGATTCATAGGAATCAAATGAGAATAAAGAAATGGCTCTGCTAGACATACTCGTTCTTCTAGCACCTTTCTTTGTAACACATCAAGAGAAATCCTTTAACGTTACTTGTCGATATTGGCTCAATAAATAGTATTTATATATTATATTTCAAATTGTAAAGAAGGAGTATTTTTGCCTTGCCAAAAGTGTAATAATGGCTTTTCAAGCCATCAAATTTCAAACAAAAAAAAATTTATCGATATGCTTCGACTTATTAAAGTTTTGAATGATCTTTCAAACATTTTTTTTTATATGTTCAATTTTAATTCTTCTACCTTTAGTTGAAAAGATTTAAAAATCAAAAAGTTGGTATATATCAATTAGAAGAATTCAAAAAGAAAAATTCTTAGAATTTAATCGAAAAATGTTATAATGCGCTGTTTAACACAGTACATTTTCTTTGTATATGAAGCATTGTGCATAATAGTTAAAAGAACGTTTGTAGATCATTTTGATACCACTGTTTTTTTTCTTTTTGTACTGTCAAACCATGTTCGATATTGATTTCCCACAATATTACTTTCACGTATTTTTAATAATCATCTCTTTGACTTTGTTTGCCGTATTGTATTACATATGTGAAAAGACAAGCCTTGAAAATTAAATAATAACAACGATATATGCAGACAATATGTTACAACTTTGAAAATAATATACTCGACGATTTTTTCTAATAGAAAATAGAACCTCGTTTTCTTTGTGTTTTCCACAATACAGAGTTTTCTTTCGATTGGATATATATTCAATGCAAGAACATAATAGAGAATCATTTATTTTGTTTCTAATAATATAAAACTATTTATTAAACAAATTTAAGGTTTACATTAATCTATGTACAATTGATCTCAATCACCTGACAATTTAATAATTGTTTTTTTTATTAATAATGAGACAATAGGAAAAAAAATTGAAATGACTAGTAAAAACCAAGGTTCATTTGCCAGATGTAGTCAGTTGTTTATTTGGTTTTCTTTTCATAACATGATTAATATAAGATTCTAATTCGCGTAATGTTGATGGTTTAAGTATTTCAAAATCAATTTCCATTTCATCTCGACTTGAATCACGTAATGATGGTTCTCGTTTATAAATAATCTATTTTTGAAAACAATAATAATAATAAATTATAAAAGAAATTATTTTTCAACAAACCTCAACAACAGGACCAAGTTTTTCACTTGGTAAATTATTAATATCAATACTTAATTGACGTTTTTCATCATATGTCATTGGTCTAGAATTTTCTTCGCTTTGAATGTCAAACATTGATGAAGCAGGAGTTGTTGTATTTTTCTTTGCTGTTCTAAAGAATAATATTTCATAGAAAAACGAACATAAAATCTATTTTTCTACTAACCGTTTTACTCCTGTTGTACCAGGTGCTGGTCCACGACGTGCTTGCTCTGAACCTTTATTAACATTAGTTTTATTCGTAGTATTTTTAGTTGCTTTCATTTGTTTCGGAGGACTTATATCTCCCGAATTATAAGCATCTAAAGGTGCATTATTAAACTGACTAATACCATTAGGTGTAATTTGAGTATTCGATGTAAGTAAACTTGCAAGTGAAGGTGTAGTCTTCTTAGTTGTCATAGCTACAGTAGAAGGATTACGTGTAGCTGTTGGTGGCATAGGATTCATTGAAGTTCCTTGTACAACATTAAAAATATTCGGTGATAATAAAGATGAATGTGTCGGTGATGAATTTGGTAAACGATTCGATTCATTTGTACTAGTCAATGGTAATGATCCAGGATGACCATCCTTCACTTGATGTCGTTTCATTTTACGTTTATAGCGCAATGTTATACGATCATTTGTTTGTTGAATTAAATATGTTAATGTATTGCCAATAACTTTCACCTTAAATTATATTGAAAGAAAAAAAAAACTTATAATTTAAATCATTGAGATCGTCATGGTTGAGTGGCTACGTTGTTCGACATTTATTCAGCAGGTACTATGTGCAAACATCATAATGACTCTTGACAAGTCACTAACAGTTATATGTCTCAGACCACCCGCCCATATTCATTTCTACTTTAATTAAATCTTTACACTGATTTGTATGTTTTACACACACAGCACTGCATGAGAGCGCTGCAAATAAAATGAAAATGTTTCGCCCTCCGACAGTATGCTGACTACGCTACGACAAACAATTGCTCTTGTGATTAGTCTGTGTAAAGTAACTGACAAGAGAATCTCTCCAGGTGTCAAATTGCTGTTCGACTGAGACGATGGTCATTTGATAAGTAATAAAAAAGTCTAGAATAGTTTACAACTAGTATTTCCTTTCTAAAGATGAACGATATTTGGTTTTACACATGAGAATTTCAAATATCTCAGCATAGAAAGTACTAAAAAAATTATAACTTGTCGAATGAACGAATCTGATTAAGAACTTTGTTCATGCAAAATTTGAAGTTGGCTACTTGCATGACCACAGCTTTGTTGAAAAATCTAGTCAAATTTCGATAACTCAAGAGCAAAGCTAGACAAATCAAAGTATTTTGGATTTTTCAATTACTTATCGCCTTATTTGAACAGCAATTTTGCCACCAAAAAAATTACCCTCATCAGTACAAGAACTCTGTGTCAGTCTGGAATTTCACTTAGTTATAATTGTAGGAAAAATATGAAGCTATTGAACCTGTCGCCAGGGCATCACCTCATATATCGCAAGGTAAAGGTTTTTTTCTTAAACCATTGAACAAAAAAAAAATTACTTGTTCTTGAAGAGAATATAATTGTTGTAAAGTATTTTCTCGATTATTATCAACATCATCTGAACTATCATCACTTGATAAACCATCATCTGAACTTGTTATTAATGATGATGTATGTCCACCAGCACTACTATTATGTTTTGATGAATGACGTTTACGTTTACGTGTTGATGATGATGATGATGATGATTGTAATAAACCATTATTATTACGTATATTCGACGGTGATGGATCAATATCAATATGTGTTGTCGATACATCTGCGGGTAATTTTGCAAATCTATCTTCAAACATTTGCTACAAACAAAAAAAAACAAATATTCAATATGAAAATTATATTTAATAATAAACAAGAAAAATTTAGTTAGTTCTGTTTTTTTTACTTCAACTTTTTTACACATAGCAACAACATCTGTTTGTGGTCCATTATAAAGATAACAATTGTTAAATATAAGTCGTACATCAGTAGCAAATTCATCGGCTGTTGCATATTCACGACTTTCAAGTTTCCTCTTTGAAAGAAAGAAAAAAGATAAAAAATTGAAAAATAGTTTTCTATATTTTATTTTATACCTTGACTGTGCCAAGATCCATTGGTTTTTTAACAATTAGATGATAATCTGATAGATTAAGATTTTTAACATCGACAGGTTTAGCAAATGGCCAAACAAATGCCTAAAAAACAACAAACAAAGATTTCTTATACAAAAAACAAACATATTAAATTTTTTTACCAAATTTTTCTTATGTAATAACTCTTTGACAATATGTTGACAAAATTTTAACTGTTCTGTCATACGATGCTTTGATCGTTTAGTTGATGGCTAAAAATAAAGATTTAACTCTTATTGAAAAAAAAGAAGTTTTTTTTTTTTGTTTACATCATTTGATAAACTAGTATCGTATTTAGTACGTTTTGAGGTTGCAACTGGACCGCTCGGTCGTTTTGTTGTTGTATCATCATCCAAATCACTTTTACGTTTTAAATTCTTAATAAAAAATTTTTCATGAAACAATACAAATTAAATTTTTATTTATTAAAAAAACATACTGATATTGATGAATCTATATTTGTAGGTGCTGTTGTATTAGACATTAGTGGTTGTTCGCCGGATAATCGTGGAGACATAGATTGACTATTTTGATCAATATGATTTGAATTATTATTTAATGGAGAAAATGGTGATGTGACAGCACTAAGATTTGTTGTTGTTGTTGTTGTTGTTGATGATGTTAGATTTCGAGGTAATGGATTAGTACCATTTAAATGAGAACTATTTACAGGACGTGTCGACGGAGATGGTGCTAAATTAAATTTTAATAATAAATTAGCATGATTCAAATAGATTATTTAAATAAACTAGAAAGGAAAATCGATTTTAAGTGAATACATTCATTATTACGAACAAATATTTTCTGTATTATTTTTTGATATAGCTTTGTTTGAAAAGGTAAAAATTTGGTGGACGAAACAATAAAAGCTTCAACTCAGAAGAATAAGTTAAACCAATAGAAAAAAGAAAAGAAAAGCGGAAGTCGCTATTAACAAATCATTGCAACAGAGCATATTTTTTTCTCTCAGACATGCAACATATGAACAAGAATTTCTTTTCTATCTTGTAGTATTAAAGATGTCGTAACAGACTCATATGTATAAACACATTCGTCCTTGAAAAAATGTATTCGATCGTCTACTTTTCGACCTGCGATGCGTGACTGTCTTTTTCGTTTCTCTCATCGCTGATATAAATGTCTGTCATTTATAAAATAAAATTAAGTAAAGGCAAAAGTTACTTTGATTACTCATGTTTTTATAAAGATTTCAAAATTTTAGATACATTTTATGCCTTGTGAGATCATAAACTTCTTATGGATCATTTTGTATAAGAAGCTACTGAAAATTATTTTAAAATAATAAATATTGCCTAGCTGTACTAGAAAAAAGCTATAATTATCCAGAATCAGTATTGATTTTTACATGGCATGAATATCTTTCTTTAAGTAACTTGTTTGAATATAATATTTATCAGAGAACCATTCGAAGTTATACACAATTTGACTTCATATTGAGTTGACAGGAACGTCTTAGTAAGACTAATAAAAAACTAAAATAGTTCTCTCCGATAACTAAGTGAGAATCGTTTTACTAAATTTCGTTCATAGATATGTTTAATGATATATAAAATATTTTTAAAGTTTCGGTTAAAAACAATTCTTCAAATATTGAATTTTCAAGTAAACTCAATTTTTGTGACAAACAATTGTTTTTTAGAACATTCAGAATATTCTACGAGTTATTCGATCTATTTATAAACAATAGTTCACGTCGAAAATTCAGTCAAAACAATCCAATATGAGCTTAAAGGGTGAATATTACTTTGGATGGTACTCTCATTTGAGTAAACCTAAAGTGGTGACAGTGTCCATATAGAAAGCTTTTTTTTATGTTTGCACTGATAGTAAAGACGATGTTTTATATATCATCATTCTTTAATTAATATCATGATAATAAAGTTTCAAGAAGAGTTGTTTATTATGATATGCGACGATAACACAAATGACTATTTCAAAAAAACAAACAGGCAGTGGATACCGTTTACATAAAACGGCATAAGAACATTTACAAAATTTTGTAACGCTCAAATGTTTAGATTTTATCATTTAAGAATTATACTCGAAACTCTAACTCGATTCCTATGACAAAAAAATGTTCGATATAATTCAATGATTTGTCATCTTTTCTTTCAAATGATGAAAAACCGTAGCTCTCTAAGTGACGTCTATCAAAAACTATTCAAAAACCACTTGCCCACATTTATTTTTCTTTTAGGTGACCATGAGTCTTATCGTCATTATCATAACACACAATTCTTATCGAAATTTTATTGCTTTGATATTAGCGGAAGAATGAAGTAATATAGAATATAGTTTTTATTATCGAAATTTTTCTATAGAATAGTAATGCACCATCAGCACAATTTGATTTTGATTGTCCTAAATATTTACAACATATAGAAATGATACGATCTTCAGCAAAAGATCAAACTGAATAGAATCAAAAAATATACTTTTTAAGAAACATTAAACTTCTTGTGAATACTTGAAGAATGAAAATTCAAACAATTTAAAAAAGAAATGCACTCTGTCCTTGTGACAACTTGAAACACATAAAAACAACGAACTTTAACTTATGTGCACTATCATTTTCAACTATCTATAATTATCAGTAAGTAAACTGAAGTACTGTCGAGAAAGTAAATGGTCAAATATCTCCTAGACATACATGGTGAATTAATCGGTTCACTTGGAGTTGATGGTGAAAGAACGGAAGCTGTAAAATTTCCATCACCAACATTTTTTAATACAGATGATTTTGATGTAGGAGGTACGATTTCAATTTCCTTCGAAAAAAAATCATATAATTAAATTTCTAAAAATAAAATTCAATTTCTTACATCTGACGGCATTTCGGCTAATTTTTCATAGAATATGTTTTCAAGTGTAGCTCCCATGACTACAACATCCTAAAAATTATTTTCTTTTTCTTTTTAGTATAATGTTTTTTCTGTCTATTACTTCGCCTGGTTTATTATATAAGTAACAATTTGAAAACATAAGATTCACATCTGTAATACATTCTTTAACACTATAATAATAATTTGCATCAAGTCGTTTTTTAATTGTTCCAAGATCCATTGGATATCGAACAATTTTATGGTAATTCTATAGCGAAAAATAATAAATAAATATATTTGTATACGAAACGAAGAAATTATTATACTGGTAAATGAAGTTTAACTGGATTGACAGGTTTTTGAAATGGCCAAGAAAATTCATGTTTAAATAAAACTTTTAATATAACTTTTGACATGTATTGTAATTGATTAGTTTGACGGCCTCGCTTTGTTACAGGTACATGTGGTAATTTTAATGGATATGTGTTTGTCGTCTAAAAAATATATATTTAACAATAATAGTGAGGAAAAAAACAAAAAACAATTACAAAAAAAAAAAAAAATATTCACCTTCATGATCAATTTTTTTTCACAAGAAGAAAATTACCATGAATACGACGATAAGAACAAATGACAATTGTCTGGCTTTATCTAAAAGAAAATCTTATTGTATACATAACTTTTTTTTTCATGATAGAAAAAAGACAATATTTGGTTTAAATATAAAGGTGATTCAGCGAAAGAGAAAATAAATGACAGGAGTACATAAATATGTGATTGAAAGAAAAAAACAACAAATAATTAGAAACAATAAGCGATCGCCCTATTGCTTCTTGTGAGTGTGAACCTTCACAATTAAATTGATGTGTGAAAGTGCATTAATATGTTAGTTAATTATGTTTTCTACTTTTAATTAAATAAACAACATAATTTTGTTTTTTTATTGTATTATGATAAGTAATGACAAGTAGATAAATAAATTTATATCATAGATAATCAAAGACGTGTATAGATGTCGCATTTATTCAGAATTATTAATTTGCAAATGATAAATGTACGAAAGAATAGATTGATTTTGAAGATATTGATTCAAGAAAAAAGAAGTCTCCAAGATTTCTAATGATAAGTCGGAATGATCATTCCGACATTCGGTAAAACGGGTATGAAATGTTATATAGTCACAATAAATTGTATTGTATTTTTGCTGCAATTCGCCATCCGATTCTACTGACAATTGAATTGTACAGGCAGTGGCAATTCCCTTCATTGATTGCATACTATTCACGTAAACAATCAATTTTCAGAATCGTTTTTACTTCAGTTTATATTGAAGTGTAAAATTTATATTGTCAAATAATAATAATATTATGGTTAGTCAACTTTATCCACATATCTATTCGAACAAGTATCTGAATTCAGCTTGATAATTACTAAATAGTTAATAGTAACAAGTGATCTTCTGCTAACTTTTTACAGGTTCGTGGTAATTTTGAACAGAAATCAGACTTTGAAACAGCATTTGCGTATCTGTAGCAGAAATTGAAATAAAAATAAGTAGACACTGTCGTTTTGGAATTGAATAGGATTGGGACAGATTCTGGGGGAGGAACGGCACAGTGGTAGGTCGTCTTTTGTGAAAGAAGCTGAGTTACGATGGTTATTTGTTCTTCTCTTTTCTCCGGTCACGACTTCAAGCACTCCGATGATAAAAGCATTTTCTGTCGAGATTATAGCTCTTTAGTCCTAAAAACTATTAATAAACCTACACACGACTATTCTGTGTCAAATTTGTTTTCTAATTATAACATGCAGCTGAAAATAATTTCATGCTAAAGATGAACAACTAAAAATACATTGCAAAATTCTCTCTAATAACGCACTATCTTTGATTTGCAAAAATATTATTTGTATTCTAGTGCATGTTTCATTCTACCTTTCTGTTATAGTAGAATCTCTATTCACTTTAAATATGTCTATAATTCTTTTTGGTTACAGTAAACATCAATATAATAAAAATAATATTACATAATTATTCTCATTCATATAAAGAGAATGAGGCATAAATAACACTACGATAAAAAAATTGAAATATCTCGACTACAGTTCATTCGAATGGGTTGAGTTCTTGGTTAGTAATAGAAGTTTATTCAAACTCTTTTTCTTTCATACGAATCATGTGGGCAAATACTAATATTAATGGTCTCAATAGAGATATCTGAACTATTGTCACGTAAGAAAAATGCACGTGTAATATTCCAAAGTAATTTTTAATTGTCACCTAAGAGAATAAAGAAGAAACTAAAAATGAACTGTAAGAACGATTTTACAATGGGGTACATAGAGTAAACTTTCAGGATCAGCTAGTTTATATGTTAATATTCATGTTAGTTTTGAAACTTTTTTAAGGTATTAAATCGCCAACTTCCTTATAAAAATCAATATTTCATGTTTGAAAATTCGAACTATTGCCATTGTTGACTTTTTACGTTACTAATGTTGAAAATTTACTCTATGTGTATTTCACTGTAATATCATTCATAACGTTTATTTTGATTTCTTCTTTTATTCTCTTAGATTCCAATTGAAAATTATTTTTGAGCGCTATAGACGTGTTTTATTTACTTGACAACAACAAGTATGAAAGTGAAAAAAGAAACTTCGAATAAACTTCTAGTACTAACTAAAAATTCAACCCATTTGAATGAGCTATACTGAAGATATTTCAATTTTTTTACGTAACAATATTTGATGCTCTATCCTGTATATTACTGATATCTATCACATTAAAATCAATAGTCAAAAATGATTCTCTCATTGGTATGAAAATTAAACTAATCAAATACATTTTAAATTCTTTCTTTCTTTCCTGTTCTCTCTCTTACTTCCTTTCGAAAATTTCCAACATGACAATAGAATTTCTTCATAAATCATGACTCAAACCTATAAAAATATAAGAAACTTAGTTTTTTTTCAGATCAAAACCCAAACATGTCGCCTGATATAGATGATGAACTTCAATTTAATTCGTACAAATTTCAAGATTCAAATGATTCTGTTATTTTAAATTTTCATGCAAAAGGAGCTTTTGAACAAAAAGATGTTGAGGTTCTTCCTGATAGTGATTCTCTTGAGGTTTCTACACCAGGTATGGCAAAAAAAGCCACAAATAATTAAACAATATTAGAAAAAGAATATAAACATAATCTTCATTCTAGCTGGTGAAAAATGGAAATTCGAATTATATGAACATATTTATTCCGACAAAACCGAAATTAAAACTGAGATAAATGAAAATAGAACGCAAACAACAATTAATTTATGTTTATATAAACAAGCACATAAAATGTGGCCACAACTTCATAGTCTTCAATCAACCCCAATTATACCAGAACGAAATAATCTAAATAAAGATATGAACAATCAAGAAAAACATTCGTCTATTGAACAGCAAGAGTCTTATGAGTTATCAATAAAAAAACTAAAAACTGAATTTATTGAATCAACGCCTAACACTGCTATATCATATATTTATATAAACGAAGTTTATAATTGTCAAGTACAATTTACTGAAACTAATTTTACGGCTAAATTTTGTACAAAGTTCGAAGAGAATTAGATGAATTGAATGATTATTTTTTCATTGTATGTTTGTTTTCTTTAGCGATGAACAATTTCTTCAACTTCATTCAATACCATCCAAAATGCCAATTAGATTATTTGTTCGTGTTAAACAACGTGTTAAACCTGCTCAATGTACCTTTGTAGTGACATCAACATATATTGAAATTAAACTTATGAAGGAAAATGATTGTGGTGTTAGATGGAATCAACTTGAACCAAATGAATATTCTGAATCTCGTTCAATGATACATTCATCATCACTATCAACACATCCACTATTGATAACAAATTCAAATATAAGTAAGTTTTAATTTATAAAGTAAATTGAGTAGAAATTATCTTGATAAGGTTTTATTAAGATTTTGTTTGCTATAATGCAAAATTTTACAATCAGAAGTTATTATTATGGATTTCTCTTGTGATAGAATATTGAATGAAAAATTCTAAAGTCAGGAGAAGATTATATAATATATAATTGATGATCTTTAAAAAGCAAAAGTAAATATATGAAAAGATGACGAAAAAAAGATAATTCTTAATGAGGACTAATCAGTAGAAATGCTTGAGACTATGTTTTAGGCTTTATGTGAATTATTTTAAAAAACAGATATCAATACTATTTCGGCACATTTATATTGATGATTTTTCTTCTATGTTCTCATTTATTTATGTTCAAACTAAACTCATACAAACTTTGTCATTAACAAAGAAATCATCTGAAGTAATTTAGAACTTTTGAACTCAAGTTTTGGGCATATAAACAGAACCTCTAGTCTAAGATAATTCCAAGAAAATTCTAGTTCCTACGCCTTCTTAACAGAATAACGAAAGTGTTGCTAGATTTTTATCACAACAGAGTGTATTCAACAAATGATCTTTAGTCTGAATCTTGTTTATCAATTGATCTCATGAGCTGCGGAATATTCTAGAAGTTTCAGTTAAAAATGATTACTTTTTTTCCTCTTGAAATAGTTAATGTTCGGTGGTTAATAAGATTTCATGAACCCTCAGAAAAATCGGGCGTTGTTGAACGTTGAATAGTAAGTAGTTCAGGAGAAAAGTAATAGTTATGACAATAACTGGTCGAATATTCTTAGAATTCTGAAATTTATTTATAAACACAATTTCAGGTCAAAAATTTTTTATGGAATTTTCTTTTCAATACATCTATTTGTAATAAAAATCCAGCAAGATTAACATAACTATGCTGAGAAGGGTTGTAGATTCGACTCTTGTTAGGATGATTCTATTCTAGAAGCTCTCTGTATTATGCCCAAAATGTGAAGTCAATAGTGAATTGTCACATTTAAAGCGTAGCCTTTTATACGGCTGATATTGTCATATCTCTAGTTTTACAAGTCCTTATAGAATAACACCCTTATAAATACATATCTGTTTTTATTATAAGTTTGATTTATTATGTTTTGTTGATAAAAATATTTGTCTAAACATTTCTTCTATTTTGTAATTTGATACTCTTTACCTAATAAATAAATTCGATTATATATACTTTGTATGTAATTTTTTTCCTAGCTTTTCCTTCATCATCACTTCTATCCAATAATAGAATGGTAGAATAATTTTGAAATTAATTTCATATATATATTTTTCTTAATTTAGTTAGATAGAAATTCTCCCCGATTATCATTTAATGTAAAAGATATGACGCATATGCCAAGCATATCATCACCACCATTAAGTGGCTATACTGGTATACATAATCCAGCTAATTCATGTTTTATGAATGCTGCTGTACAATGTTTATCAAATACACGTGAATTACGAGATTATTTTCTACGTAAAAAAATTTCTTTTCAATTTTCATGTGAAAATATGTATTTTTTTAAATTTAAATAGAATTATGTTATTCTGTTGAAATAAATCGAGTAAATCCACTTGGTATGAAAGGTGCAATGGCTGAAGAATTTGGTAACATAATTAAAGATTTATGGGCAGGAAAATATAGCTATATAATTGCAAATCAATTACGAGTTAGTTTCATCAGATTTATTTTGTAATATTGATCGTTCATCATCGTAGGATTATGCAGCAAAAAGACATCAAGAATTTGTTGGTAATGGACAACATGATGCACAAGAATTATTAACGATTTTACTTGATGCTATTCATGAAGTGAGAGTTTAAATAGAGAATAGAGAATTTAAATATAGCTTTTTCTATTTAAGGATCTTAATCGAGTAATTAATAAACCGCTAGTACCACCAATAGAAGATGAAAATCGACCTGATGAGGTAAATATATATATATACCTTTACTTAGGGTATATCAAAAGTAATGACACGGTCATTATTATGTCTTGTCGAAAACTCAAGAACGATTTCTCAAAATCGAACATATCATAAACTTAAAAAGTAATTAACGAATATCTCTCTAAACATACGAGAAACATTCGAAAAGTTTAGGATAGACTTTACGACATGAATCATATCTATGATGAAGTTTTTATCACAATCGCCCTCTTAAAAAAAACCGTTTTCTAGAGATTCTGAAGAAGGATTCACACCGTTTGGAATTCATTTTGAACTTCTCATTCGTATATAAGAGCATTATTTCTGACACTCCGTCACATCGGTAACGAAGCGTAAATCAATTTTTGTTTCGAAAAAACTAGCCGTGCTCATAGAAAACTTTAGATAGAGATTTTGTTGCCTCAGGAGTTTTATACAGAATGTAATATTTGGATTTCAAAAATACTATATTGATAACTAAAATGTATGAAGTGAAAGTCGGTGTCTTTTTGTTCGTGTCATACCGTTAACACCAGGTTTTTACTCATAACTTCTCTGAACAAAGGTCTTTAACGATAATTTTTTCACGGTGTCTAGAGTAACTGTACATATATGTAACGTATCAAAATCAAAGTTAGAAAAGTTCATTATCTTGAAACACACAACCAAAATTTATTCATAACCACCTATTTTCTATATTCGGTGACTAGATTTCACTTCGTAAACGAGTTAAAAGATGACGAAAATAATTTCCTAAAAATCTCAAAAAGATTGAAGACAAAACTTGACTTGATAAATATCTGTAGCTGTGTGATTAATGACGATTGTTATATTACGATAAGCGAATTACAAATACTAACTGATCTGACTCATATTAAAAGGATAATGAAATATGAAAGACATATAGAACAATCTTTGAACTGTTAAATATGTGTCAAGAAAAGTTTTCTTCGGACTATCTGTAAAGTATTATAATATCAATATCATTACTTTTGGTATATCCTAAGTACTATTTGAATAAGTTTTTCTTTTTTGTGTCAATAGATTGTTGCTGATGATTATTGGCGTGGTTATTTAAGTCGTAATGATTCTATAATTGTTCAATTATTTACTGGACAATTTAAATCAAAAACTAAATGTCCACAATGTCATAAAGTTTGTTAAAAAAAACAAAACAAAAATAAAGACACATTTCGAATATTATTTTAGGAATCAGTTACATTTGATCCATTTACATCAATATCTGTACCATTACCAAAACATGTATGTGTTGATACAATTGTTTCATTTCGAAATGATGAAAAATCACCAACTAAAGTTTGTTTTATTTTATCAAAAAGAATTTCGTTATACATATATATATATATATTATTATGTTAGTATCGTGTTGTTATGTCATCAGATGGTTCAGTTGCTGAATTGAAACGTCGGTTATCTAATAAATGTGGTTTACCAGTTGATAAAGTTGTTTAATAGGTTTCTGTTTTTTTTCTTTTCGTACATTGATTATGTATTTAGATGTTAGCATATAAAATTCAAAATAATCATTCTATAGAATATCTTAAAGATGAAGATCGAGTTACAGCAACTACTTATTCATGGAGTAATTTTGATATGACTTATATGTAAGTTTTCAAATTTTCATACAAAAATTTTATCAGAAATTTTTATTAGATCATTTACAAATAAAGAAAATTAATGTTGATTCCGTTTTAATGAAATATGAAAAAAATTGATTGATTTATTTCCGCCTAGACTTTTATTTCTAAATTATACTTGAGCTTTTCAATCACACGAACAAATCAAGGAATTTAAGTCAATATATTTTTTTGTTAGGGTATAAACAAAATTAACTAATTTGAAGATAGTCATAGTTTCGAGAGACAGAGAGGATACCGGTCACCAATCTATCTTAGATACCTCCTTTTATCATATTATTCAAAACTTCTATTGGTCTTAAGATTGCTCTATTCGAAGAGATCATGGTAATAAGATTTCGTTAGCAGCTAAGCACATCAAATAATATTATTCATCTGAAAGTGGTTTTTATAATCAGTTCAACATTTATATTGGTAAAAATCTTATGCCTACAGGCATGAAGCTGATCTGCTCTTGTACAGATTCACCTTCACCGAGAGGTGAATCTTTAATTTGTTTTTCTACACTGACACTTATTCTAAATATCAATTCGAAAGTAATGAACACTTGACAGTCTTTTTTTCTTCATCTATCATTAAATTCTATTTATGTAAATGAAAATTTTATATGACAAATAATTTGAATAAAGAAATGTTGTTTTTTTTTTTCTAATAATATTCTTCTTCTAGAACTGAAACATTAACAAGTGCTGAATGTAATAATGAAAAAATTATTCACTTAACATTTTTTCAACGTATATTTAAATTACATGATTATATATCATCATGCGGTTATTGTCAAGCATCACCAAAACCTGTTAGTTCACCGATATTTTGTAAACATTGTTATCAAGTATCGTATTGTGATGAGTTAGTTGATTATCTTTTGCTTCGTTTGTTGTTTTCTATCTGCTATTGATTTTCTATAGAGAATGTCTAAAATTTCATGCAATGGAACATAAAGAGTTTTGTAAATCTCGTTCAGCAGACAATTATGAAACTGTTGGTTTTCCATTTATTATTTCATTACCAGAATCGAAATTAACATGTAAAAATGTATTTCAACAAATAAGTATTTATGCTAAGTAAGTTATAAAATCAATAAAATAAAATGATTTAATTATTACAAAAAATAACAAATATTTTTTTTTTGTTTCTTTTACAGACGAAGTGTAGATATTCATATCGAACATCCGAAACGAACTCGACGATCATTTGATGATTTTAATCGAGATTATAGTGACTTTGATGATTATGGAAAAGTTATTGATGATGATGATGATAAAGACAGGTAAATGAAATTCTTTGAATCCATTAATTTTCATATGATGAATGAAAATATTTTATTGGAAAAAGAAAAATGCAATTTAAAAGAATTCTATACTGTTCATAGGTTTTCTTTTGCTATTTTATACGCATTTTCATTGAAACTATATAGATTTACTAATCTTTTGAGCAGATAGAGAAACAACATGAATCAAGAGTCTTTCTTTTATTTAAGAATTCTTTTGTATATGTATCTTTTTGAAGATACCATGTTCTCTAATTTTATATTAATTATTATATATTTGTTAATTAAAAATTGTCAAAAAGAAGTTCAAAGAAAAAGTAATCAATGACTATCCTTTTAATACACCAATAGTTTATTCACAATGAAACTTTTGAGTTATTCTTTGAAATTAATTCATCGAGAAACAAGAGGCTTTATTTGCGGTCGAATATATGAATACAATGTTCTTGACTTTTTAAGTTATTTAGTTATTTATGAGATGCATCTTAGAGTGTTGTTTTTACTAAAAATAAAAATCAAATAATAATAATGATACCATCTGTTCTTTCATATTCTTTTGTTCTATTCATTCAAGAATGAATGGCTCCTGATGTGACATTTATATTTATCGAAGCCTCGATTATAGAAAACTTTGGAAGTATTAGTCATACTGTGAGCATCCAGAGGACATTAGGTGACAAAATTGTCAGTGTACTCTTTAATAGCTTATAGAGGACAACATGCACTCTGACATATAGATTATTGAATGACATAAAAGTCTTTGTTTCTCTTATTAGCATTAGTCGTTGAAAGACGCCGCTAAGAAGAAAACATTCCTGAGAAATCTATAAATACATCAAGTGCTTTGATGGACACATATGTTTAATATAATGAACTTGCATAAGTTTTCGCAACTCCATATTCAATCAAACGTTCATCCAATGTTTCACCGTCCATAATATTTATGTAGCATTAGGGCGAATGTTTGACAGTTAAGCTAAAATAACGTTATACAATGCATAAGTTTTCTTTAAAAAACAACATTTTCTACGCATATATATATAGACTAAAGGTCTTTTACAGTGATTTTTTAGATTAAATTGACATTTGAGAGATAATCAAGTCATATTGAACAGAAAATAAAGTCTTTGCAAGTTAAAAAAAAATTTCATGTCTGTCTGATCTATGGAATTCTATTGGATGCAATAATAAAGAAACTATTTATTAAGTTGTTTATGTAATAATTTTCTTTTTAACGAGTCATTTTTCTTTGAATTTCTATTCTCTCAATTGCTCGTTGTGGAAAACACATGTAAATATCTTCTTTTTTTTTTTTTTTGTTTAGCTTTAGTGATATCGAAGAGATGGATCCATCAATAATAAAAAGTACACTTTCATCATCTGATTCATGGTCTATAGTTCGTATAGGTGATTATTTTGTTAAAGCAAATAAATATAAACAACGTTCTAATCAACAAAATGATGGAAAAGAAAAAATACTTAAAAGTACATCAACAAATAATAATGATAATGAGGAACAAAAAATGATTACAAATGTTGAAACTGTTAGCAGTGATAGTAGTATGGAAGATTTTGATATGCTTGATGATATATATGGTAGTCAACCACTATTTCGTATAATGCCTCAAACAACAAGTAATACAATTAATAATTTTCAACCAATTATTGAATGTGGTAAGTGATTTATTAAATGACAAGATCGAAAATAAAACTTTTTTGTTTTCTGTTTATTTCAGGTTCTGATGGTGATCGTATTTTACATTGTTATACAACATTTTCAATTGATTGGTTTACAGATAATACATTCGAAGCATCATTACGTGTTACACCATCAAGACATCGTAGTGGAATTAAAGATCTTATTGAAGATGATAGTGTTTTTAATTCTTCTGCTGGAGGTTTATAAGAAATTTTCTTTTTCTTTTTAAATTGATAATTTGTCTTTTTTGTTTCAAGATCAAGATGTAACACTTCAACAATGTCTTCAATTATTTATTGAACCTGAAGTATTAGGTCCAGATGATAAATGGTTTTGTCCACATTGTAAAGAACATATTCAAGCTGAAAAAAAAATGTCTGTTTGGCGTTTACCACCTATATTAATTATACATCTTAAACGATTTAAATATAATCATTGTTCATCATTTGGTTATATGTCTAGTTCAAGAGAAAAAATTGACACAACAGTTAAATTTCCAATTCAGTGTGTATAAGAGAAATAAAAAAAAAAACAAACGATTTAAAAAAGAAATTATTCTTTTTAGTGATCTCAATATGGCACCATATTGTTCATCAATATCTGAAGAAAATCAACAATATGATGATGCACCTCAATCTCGTTATGATCTCTATGGAATTATTAATCATCGTGGTTCGGCATGGTTTGGACATTATACTTCTTATGCAAGACTTTTAGCTTTTAATGATTCAGCAAAAACAGAAATAGGTAAAGAAAAACGATTTTTTAAAGTAAAATAAAAAAAAAAGAATTTATTTTTTTTTATAGGTTGGCGTCATTTTGATGATCAATTTGTTTCATCACTTGGAAATGTTAAAGATCTTGTTCGATCTGATGCTTATGTTCTTTTCTATCGTCATCGTAATTTATCAATTAATTTTTCCTTACAAGAGCAATTACAACGTGCTCTATCAGAATCCACAACTACGTGAAAGAAAAACTATAACAATTAATATATAATATACATATATATTTGAATAATATTGAGTATTTTTTTTTTTGTTTCGTCTTCCTATTCAAGATTTTCAACCAACTGTGATTTTTTTTTCCTATTTATTTTTTGATATTAAAAAAAAATAACTCGTGTGTATGTGTGCGTTTGTTTTGCTTCCTTTGATATATTCATGCTGTAAGAAAAGGATTGTTAACTTACTAAAAATAATTTAATTATTTGATAATTTTTATTTCTAAATGAAAGGAAGATTAAGCTATTTTTATTAAGTTTGTGAATCAATGAAAAACAACTGTCATAAGAAAGAAAAAAAAACTAAGTGTGTTCTTTTGTTTAATTAATTTTTTAAAGAAAAATAAATAAAAAAACATTTGAAATCATTTTTTTAAGCAAATGAATCATTGCATGAAAAGTGAGTAACATTTGCAGTATTTTATAAAAGAAGACGATATTTGTTTTATTATTCCACAAATATCTGTTGATATTTATAATAAGAAACGAGCTTTATAAAAATGAAAATATTATTTTGTTCTCGAAATTTCGCGAATCCATTGAAACGATTAATTATACAAATGTTACCATCATCCTTGACCAAAAAAAAAAAGAAAAAAAGAGATACGCATATATATGTCATAGTTTAATGATATTTTTGACAAATGATAGAAAAACAAAAAATATAAAAGAAAAAAATGCGAAAAGAAAAAAAAGGGAAAAAAATGAATACTATTTATAAATATACTGTCTTATAGCCAAAAAAAGTCATTGAGTCATTTTCTTTTTTTGTACTACTCAATATTTCGTATACAAGTGTGAAAAAGAAAAGGGTGAAAAGAAGCATTGGTTTCGTGTTTTTTTTTCGCCATGATTTTTCTTATTTATCTTTTTCTTTGACTGAATCATACGTATGACTAACTTCTAATCTTAACTGAAATTCAATCTTTTACTCATAATAACCACATCGCCTACATAGTTCTTTCTTTTTCTTTTTTTTTTTGTCGATCAATAAATATGTATATATTTATGTATCTTTACATATATATGTATGTATATACATCAGCAATTATTATCAATGAAAAACATGCGCCACTATTGATGACGTGTTTATGTACATGCATCTGGTGTATGTTGGACAAGATTGATAGGCAAGAATACCACCCCAATCTAGAGTCTTTGGTAAAGCATAAACAAAAGAGATTGTTTTTTTTTACTATTATTCATACATAGCACAAATATTATGTGCGCTATCGGTAAGGTGTACTCGTCCAATTTTTTTTTTGGCTTGTTTCTTCATCGAAAAAAGGAAAAGAAAAAAAGACCGTATCTAATAAAGAGTCAATCGCAAACTATACGTGTTTGCATACCTATATAAACGTTGCTAATTGAGTAACAGACAACCAGTGGTAAAATCAATCTATCATTGTCATCGTATCATTATTGTGACTTTTTATTTTTACCTTTGTTTATTCGATAAGAAAAAAAGATGCAAGGACGTATATAAAATACACATACCCTTACACATATATATGTATCTATATATATATATATATATAAACGATAAGAAAAAGATAGTTGCCTCTTTTAGATTTGTATTTTAGTTAAAAAAGAAGCAGAAGAAGACAAAGAACATGTCATCACAACGTTTTTCCGAATCACGAACATATCATGAAGAAAATCGTGGCGGAAATGATGGATATAGTATGCCATATACTTCACGAGTGAGTGTTCCTATTCAACATTCAATAAGTAATTTCAATAGCCCAATGGACGAACAACGTGTACAAGAACGTCTTCGAAGTCAAGATACAGCAGTACAATGGGTTAATGATCCTGTAAGTGGAGCTGAAAAATTTCGAGTTACGATCAACATCGATGGATTTAACCAAAATGAAGTACGTCAATATTAAAAATTTTACCTTTATAAAAAAAAAACCACATTTTTCCGCATTATAATTAGGTTAATATGCGTGTTGATGGTAATAAACTTATTGTTTATGGTGAACATCTTGAAAGTGGCAATCAAGTAAAAATTATTTATTTTCATTCAACTTTTCGTATTCTTATTTTGTTTTTATCTAAATATTTATCTATATTCTATAGAGTACAGCAAAAAAGATTATCGAAAAATCTTATGAATTGCCTCGTGACATCGATACATACAGGTAAAAAAAATCTTAATTAACCTATTTTTTTATTTTTTTATTTTTGTAGCTCACGGGTAACATTTCCAACATCAATAACAATGCAAATCGATTTTCCATCACGTCATTCAAATGTAATTATTGATGATGGTCGTACATCTTCAAAATATATATCTAATTATGATACATCTTATCGTACACCACCTCGATTTGCTCAAGAAAAAAGTTCAACTGAATATACATCAACAAGAAGACTTGGTGGTGGTGGTGGTGGTGGTAGTGGTAATACTTATGAACGAAGTTCAAGTAAAACAAAAAATACCTTAATTTTATTTTCATATATATTATAAAATATTTATTTTAGGTCCCCGTTATTATTCAACTTATGATGATATTAATAAAGGTCGTGATAATCTATATTCATCGACAAGTCATTATAATCCATCATATACATATCATGTAACAACTGATGATATTCAACCAAAAACAATATATCCATCAACATCAACTGGTAATAATGGTACTGTATATGAAAAAAAATTTAGTGAAACACATCGTGAAAGTCATCATAAACGTTTAAGTCCAACAACAGGTGTACAACAATCACATGAAGTTGAACATCATCGTTCTGGCAGTCCATCAATAGCTAAAAGTCTTGATGAAGATCGTTTTCGTACAAATCTTAGTATTGGTAGTAGTAGTATAATACCACCAACATCATCACGTAATGTTGAAGTACGTGAATATTCACGACGTGTTGGCAATAATTTAAATGATAATAAGACATATGATTATAATTATCGACCATCATTATTTACATCAGGTTTCAATACTGATGCATTTTATCGAAGTGCTTTTCAACCACAAGTATTCACGGATGATCGTGGTCAAAATCGTATTGAAATGAAACTTGATGTACAAAATTATGATCCGAGTGAAATAAAAGTATCTGTTAATGGTAATGATCTTATTGTTCAAGCTGAACATAGTGTTAATCGACCACCAACAACATCATCACGGGCTTATTTTTATAAACAAATAACATTACCATCAAATACAGATTTACGTAGTTTATCATCACAATATCATGCCGATGGAAAACTTTATATTACAGCTAATTTATCTAATGAACAAGCTTCAATTAGATACAACTAAAGTTTCTTTCTTTTTTTTTTTCATATTTAGTTTGAAAGATTCATTCGCTTTTTTCTTCTTTAATTTAAATAAATATACATAATTTTCGCACGGTATTTATATAAGAAATTTTAATGAAATAATTTAAATGATTTTCATTGATGTTCGATTACAGAGAATTGTTTTATTTGAGAGGTACTATTACGAGATTTTGAATTAATGAAACTTGATCTCAAGCTGAGAATCAAGGTAAAAATCGAATATAACTGAAGATGAAATATTGAATTACAAGAAGAACATTTTATAAATAATGTTAAAACAATAATCTCATCAATAAATATCATCATTATCATATTTGTATTCATTTTTGTGTTTCACAAGAAAAAAAAATGCGTAAAATGATATATCATTTGCGATGCAAAACTAATTACCGAAATCTCAACCCATGGTTATCTGTTCAGAAACATCATAGAGAGTACATTTTTCCAATTGAAAGATCAATGGTTGAACATAAAAAAAACATTGAAAACAAGCTTGTTTTTATTTGTATTAACTTGAAATAAGAAAAGAAATTCGATACCAAACGTCTTCGAAAAAAGCTCTTGCAACTTCTATGTTCTTCAATAACTTACGTTTTAATCCATTTTACAATCAAAGTATTTGACAAGTGTTTCATTAATTTCGAAAAAGACATGAAAAATAATTTACAGATAATGAACAAATCGTCGTCCTTTTTCTAAAATAGCATGTAATTATCTACAAATTAAAATTATTTTCAATCTTAACTATCCTGTTTTAACTCTGAAAATAACGAATTTTTCTTAATGTACTATTTTTTCCATGCAAACTATTGTTTTCTATCAAAACCAAGGCATAAAATATACATACTGTTTACTGTTAAATAATTCCTAAGGGACTTTCCTAAAGTATTAAAGTCGATAAAGTTATATCAAGACTACTTTTTCATATATTGGACTTTCAAGAAAAAATCTAGGGAAAAAAGTATTTTACCAGAGCTGCTCTTTTTATGGTGTTTGACATTGAACCTTTTTCTTATTTAACGTTAATGCCAAAAAAAAAATTGTCCTATGTTTTTTTTGAAGTTCACACTTTGCTCTTTCAACTGGAAAAGAATAGACTTTTCACGATATTCCTAAGCAGACAACCATGGGTCGAGATTTTGGCAGTAACTTTCGATGTTGAGTTTCTTTTGAGATTTAAACAATTCGATTGCTTTAGTCAACTCCTTTTAGGATTTTCATGAGAACACTATGCAGTATCTATCAGCAAAAAATAATCGTTGAAATCGAAAGATAAAATCTGATGATATTTCCTGATTATTATATTTCTGTGAATATTTGTTACATTCATACTGATTAACAATAGTTATCTACTTTTTTTTTTTTTACTGATAAGCATATAATATCAACGAGGAAAATTAATCTTTAGCATATGTTATAGATACATCATCTTCGTCAATGACATACGAATATATCGTTTCGTTAGTTTACATATGTTTTTTTGTCTTCCGGTTTTTTATCAACATTATCTTCAAGATGTAGTGTATGATTCATATTATTTGAATATTGTTTAATTACAAAATGAACGTTTTTAGGATGTAAGACTTAATGGTTTTTTTTTTTATTATAGTCAAGAAATTATAATTTCAAATTTTAACATTTGAATCTATGAATAAATTAACAAATAATATTGATCTGAAAAAATATTTCTTCCTTGAACTTTATATTTTTTTTTTGTTTAATTTATGGAGTTATTATGTTCATAAAAGTACAATCAAGATCTTTTTCTTTTCCTTACCTCATGGAATTTTTTAATTTTTTGATTCAATTTTAATACAATCAAATATTTCAATTATTCTTCTTCGTTTTATTACTATCATCAATCATTGACAATTATCATTTTTGTTTTCTTGCATTTCGAGCAAATTATCATTTAATAGATCCGATCAAATAAATATATTGTTAAAAATATATTTATCTAATGTACAGCCTATTACGAAAACATTCTTTATCAATAAAAAAAAAAGAACTAATATTTATATATAGTTGATCATTATTTTCTGATACATACATATAATTTATAATCAAATATTTAAATAAACCTTATAAATCTATCATTGAAATTCATTAAATTACAAAATTTAGTTAAAATAAAATTTCTAATATAATTTAACAAATTTTTTTTCTGAAATAATAAGTTTTATAAATTATAAAGAACTAGTCTAGCAAAATAAAAGAAAATATCTACAAAACAAGACAAAAATACTTGCATGTTATTGTTTTATATATTTTGATACACAGTAATTGTATCGTGACCTTTTGTTTTTAGCATTTAAGTTTTATTTTTATTTTCTCTTTAAACAATCTAAACAATTAATCTTATAACGCTAGTTATTTTAGTTTGAAGATCTGTTTTCTAGAGATGAGAAAAGGTGGCTGAAAAATTAGGCAGAAAATGCTTTCATTCTTGAAGTGCTAGAAGTGTTGATCGAAGGAAGAATGAAATCTACTGTGACCCGGTTCCTCCTACAATAGACAGCCTACTGCCAGATAGTGCCTCTTCAATTCTATTTGCCTTGTAGCAACAGTGTCTGATTATTTTTTTATTTCACTGTATAGAATAGGAGAAAAAGCGTCCCCCTGCCATAAATCCAGAGATCGATATTCGCCTTCCCGGGGATTATAAATCGGTCCTCCGAAAGAGAAAATCTGAATACAACACTAACTCTAGAAATTTTTACTGGCGCCACGACTACAAAGATACTCTATTTCTGAGTGTATACGTCCAGGATTTGGTGTATGGTTAGAAAAATTTGATCAAATCTGTATTGAAACTGTTAATTTCAAAAAATGAATACAAATCATGCAACAATGACTCATTATAACATATTTGACAACAAATAAAAAAGCATTTCTTCGATTTTTTGTCTGTTCTTTACTTTTTTTTAATGCTTTCTATCGTTGTAAATATTTGTTTTTTTTCCTTACTTAACAACACATTTGCATAAAGTTATATCTTTTCGAAGAGTTCTGACAAATAAAAATCAACGAGAAAAATTCTATTCGACTAGATTACTTGCAAAAAAGAAACGAAATAAGTTTCAATGGCTTCAAGTAATAATGAAAAAAGTTCATGTTCTATATGTGGCGTTAGAAGATGGATATTTCCATGTGACGGATGTCATAAATCATTTTGTATTACACATGCACCCAATCATCGAGCTGAATTAACAACACAACTTACTAGTATTCAACAACAATGTGAACATTTACAACGTATTTTTAATCAGCATGAAAAAGCTCAAGAACATCCATTATTTTCATTAATCGATGTATGGGAACACGATACAATAATTAAAATTCAACAAAATGCTCAAAAAGTTCGTGATGAACTTCGACAAATACATGATGAATCAAATAATCAAATGAAAACTATATTTAATCAATTTAGTGAACAAATTCGTATTGGACGTGAAACTGATGATTATACAGAAATTGAACTTAATCAATGGAAAGAACAATTAATAAATATAAAAAAACAATTAGAAACACCATGTGATATTGAATTAATACCCGATAATAATTTATCACCAATTCATTTAATTAAAATTAATGTCACAAAATCTAATTTAATATCTAATATTTCTTCTTTTGCTCCAACATCTCAATTACATGAAGATACAAATAACATCGAATGTTCTTGTGATAATGATGAACTTGATAAACAACAACAATCCACTATTGTTGACATTAATGACAAATCATCTGTAGAATGTATATTTGTCTTTTAAATGAATCATTATAGACACAATTTGTATTTTAGTTTCAGAATCGAATGAACCAAATACCGTATGGAAAGAAGAAGCCGAAACAAATCTTAATTTATGTGATATATCATCAGCTGAGTCTCATCTTCTACTTGATCCAACTAAGAATAGTCATCTTCTATTTCTTCAATTATCTTCTATAATAGAATCCCAAATACCTCAAATTCTTAATCAATTAACTGATCATCGTTTACAAATATTCGATCAAAAAGAAGCTTTTCTTAATCAATTACAACATTGTGAGCAAATTATAAGTTTTATTGATATTTCTAATATATTATCAGATGAACAAAATTGTTTATTAGATAAGATTTTAGAATTAGATAATGTTTATTACATATATATTCGAGGTATTCCGTCAGAAGATGATGATGAACGTAGTAATTTTTTTCGACGATATCCAAAAATAAAAGGCATGTTTGAAAATGAACAACGTCTTATGGTTCAATGGGCAATCGATACAGCAAATGAATATAAAAAAACCGGTGATATGTATATTGAAAAAGGTGATAAAGACAATGGACGTAAATGTTTTGAACAAGGTATTACATTATATAAACGTTTATCTGTTTTTCTCAATGAAAAAAGACGTATTCGATGAATAAATAATATTCGACTAAAATTAATGTTTTTTTTTTGTCTTGTGTTCGTGCATTTTTTTTTCTAATTCTAGATAAATGACTGTTATGAATTCTTCTCTTCTTGTTCTTCTTGATCTTCAAGATGAACATCAAAATTTCGAAACAATATTTGATTCACATATATTTTGTCGATTTACAAATAAAATTCAATGTTTAGAACATGTTTCATCACGTTATACAAATATTCGTTTATTACATTTTTTTATACCAAAATCTGAACACCTAGTTATTGATAATCGTCTTCTATTTTTTAATACAATCTATTATATTTATTGTATAGATCAAACTAGCATTAATGATATGAAACAACAATATGATTATCCAATGTTTGTTAAAATTTTTCATATTAAATCTCTATCAACATATTTACATCAAGCAGCTATTTCACATTTAATTGAACAAGCTGAACGTCGAAAACATGAACCTGATGAACATGATATTGCATTACAAGTAGCAGCTGAATTTTCTGATATATTAGCTAATGAACTTTATGAATATATGACTGAAAAAATTGGTTAATTATTAAATGATCATTGATGATTTAGAATTGTTGTAGAGAATATTCGTAATTATGTATATAGAAAAACAAAACATATTTCGTTATTTTCTTAATTATTTTAACAAATAGTCTGATTTTTTTAATGAATAAAAAGCAATGTTTTTATCCAGATTTGCTCTTTTGAAGGAGCACCGTCTCAATGCTGGATAAAACACTGATAAAAAAGAAAGAAAAACTCGAAGGTGGGCGTGAGTAATTATTAATAAAATCTCAAACGTAGACCCACATCGATACCCACACTGCAGTGGTTCTTCTATTCTGAATAATTCTTGTATTACGGTTACTGTTCATGTCCTTAATGATCTATGTTTTCATCGAAAATATGATTATATTATTTATACTGTAATCTAAATCTAAATTTGAACATCTACAACCAATTTATTAAATATTGCTAATACGAGAGAATTAAGGAATAAAAGACAAAAATGAAATTTTATTTTATAATTTTAATTGTACTGTCGAACTACAGTATTTTTAATTATGATACGAAACAAGAAATAATACAATGATGAAATATATGAATTTATTGGTTATTAATTATGTACCTTGTTTGTTTGTCGAAATAGATGCCATCAATATAAGCATCGAAATTTCTCATGAATAAGAATTTCGGTAATGTTTTATTCGACGATGAGACTTTCGGCAAAAAACCCTACATGTATTAATTGGAACAAACGTGGTGTCACTATAGGTTTCTTCCTTTGATAGATAAAAACAAATGCCAACCGAATAATGTAGAAGTTTTACCACTAAAGGAACAGATCAGTCTTGAACAAACGACAACAACTCTTTTGAGAAGGTATTTTTCTGGATACAAAACTTGTTCGTCATAATAAAGAGTATGTTACTTATTGATAAGTATCCGTTCAAATGCTTCAACTTGTTTTCCAGAATGCTTTTTCGTGAATATAATTCGTTATGTGTCATATACATATTCTAACTCGCTCCGTTTTTTGAATTTGTTTCTCATGGAATATCTCAATTCCAGGTCGAAATAATATTGATTCCTGCTAATTAGAAGTGATTTCATTTTGTATAAGTTCAGTAATTATATATCGCTAAGTAGTATTAATTTAAGTTAAACTACTTGTTGTATATTCATTAATAGTTGAAGACATCGATTTAAATTGATCGGCCATAGTCTATGTTTGATAAATTAAATTGGGTGTAGGGGCATCCAGGGGTAGACGTGGATATTGAGGT
>CAJNSZ010000150.1:116414-173519 GCA_905329745.1 Rotaria sp. Silwood2 | reverse complement strand
GTACTAAACCCTATATAAAATGGTATATATCAGAGTGATTTCTGTTAATTAGCAATGATTTTGTATCACAAATAGTGATTTACGTGACTTAAGATTTTACTTTGATTACCATCTTTAATAGGGTATTTAATATTGCCGATAAAACACAGTCTCTTCACCCAAACACCAACATCTAATCAGTATAGTCGCCTGATCAAGTACATTGATACCTCCTACAATGCTTTCGTCCAACAAAGTTCGAAATGAGCTGAGACTTGAAGGATTAAATTCAGTTTGATTTCGAGTTTTGTTATGCTCATCTTCAAGGCATTTCAGTATCTAAAAAATAGATAAGTCTCTGTTTTATTTTGATATTTTATTGAATAGTCACATGAAGATGAAAATTAAGTTATCGAGTATCTATTAATAGACCTCAGGATGCTGCTGCCAAAGCTAGGATTTGTGCTCTCGATTGACGACTGAGATTGATGAATTGCTGTTTAAGAGCATTTCGAAATACTTGACTTGATAAACTGTTGACGTAAAATGTTTTGACGTAGTTCAGAAACCAAAACCATCGCCCAATATACACGAATATAGCATAGACAAGAAGAAGCAGCTGATCGGTCGGAACGTTATTATAGAAACTATTGAGATAAATTGCCATATATGGTATGTTTAAAAGGACGGTTAGACTCGATTGTGCTAAGACCATGGTTATCAAATGTAAATTATGTCGATTTAAATTTGGATTGCGTACTGCTACTATTGTTCTACTACTGTTTGTATCAGGCATTGGAGCAATTCGTCTACGACTTAGCTGTACATTTCGATAGATCAAGAAACCAAAAATCAAAAGAAATAGAGGAACAATGGCACCATTAAACAGAGAGAAGAAATAGCCATCAACAATCAAGAAAAACAGAAATTCATTTGGTGGACTTCTACATCGATCTGATTTTGTTGGTGCATATGGTATAACATTGTATGAAATAATAATATGGATTGAGAATAAAACCCATATCAATAATACGAATGGTATTAATATACGGCTCACTTTTAGTTGACTGAGTTTACGAAGCTGTTGACGATGTGAACTTGTACAGAAACGATCAATACATGCAATAATGATAAAAGTAGATGATAGACATGGTAGAAGAAACACAAGATATTTTCCTAGCTTACACCAGACTATGATTGAATTCATGTAGACAAATAATGATGGGTTTAAATATCTCATGGCATCCATCATAAGAACCCCGTTCATAACAGAGAAATCAGTGATCGAAGCCGAGAGAAAATAGAGCGAACATGGATTTTTGCGAAATTTTTTCTGGAGAAGTGTAAAAACGTTAAGTAATACGCCGACAATACCACAAATATATAGAACAATCAGCATATATTTGTCCATCACTGGAAGAATAGTTAAAGCTCGTACTAAATCAGATGACGGTCCGATCGCTGTATTCGTTGAGTTAGACATGTTTTTCTCTTGATGAATGTGCGCTATATGATAAATAAAAGTGAAAGTTCTTCGTTGTTTTTTCTGGTTCAAGAATAAGATAGCGATGTAATTACAAACATCTGAAGATACGTATAATCATGTCAACTTGTTTCTAATTACGAACGCACACTTTTTGACCGTAATATTACTCCAAATATTCTCTAAGTATACGTTAGATGAACAATATTTTTTTGAACTTGAAAACCTCTGCTTAACAAGATGATTAATGGGTCTGGGTCTGAGTGTGGGTGAAGAAGAGATTCGCACCCATACCCTTTTCTTCGATCGTGAGCAATCTTTTAGTAGTCATACGATGCACACGTCGAATTGGTTTTCGGGTATCAAAATCTTTAAGATTTGACATGAAAGATTCTGCTCTATAAAAATTTTTTGAACTCTGGAAAAAAGATATTTTTCAGTAAATATTTGTAATATTATCTCTAATTAATGGAGGCGAGAACGGAAAATATATGTAAACTTGAAGATGGAGTCAAATGTTTTCTTATGTAGCTGTTATTTTAGTAACAGCTCTCAAGACGAGATTTTATTATCTAAGACTTATCTTAAGAAGATCATGTGGGCATCAGCCTTTTCATAGAAAAAGCTCATTTTTATTAATGATTTAATCAATCTTGTATTCTGACTTAGTTTTGCATTTAAGAGTGTTTTTGCTTCTTGTTATACATTTCAAAATGACATATTATTGAAACTCAATCAAAAAGTCATCAACATCTGTCTCAAATAAGAGCATACATACAGGACTTCTAAAACCATGTTTTGAGTTAGCCATCATCACAGTAATTCATTATAATTTAATTTCATCTAACAGCAACAGCAAAGGCATATGATATCAGGACGTACTTGAATGTATGTAATCAGATTTTTCTACTACAAGTTGAAAACTTGAAATGCAGAGAACAATTATTTTCCCCTCTGGAAGCAGGTATAAAACAAACATAAAGATAGACAAATCCTCGGAAGATTGTGGGATAGTTAGATGCTAATTTTGCTGTTGATTGATACCATATTGTTGAGAAGAGACTGTGTTTTATCGGCAATATTAAATACCCTATTAAAGATGGTAATCAAAGTAAAATCTTAAGTCACGTAAATCACTATTTGTGATACAAAATCATTGCTAATTAACAGAAATCACTCTGATATATACCATTTTATATAGGGTTTAGTACTCTGTCATAGTACTTTCTCAGAACTAGAAATCTCTCAAGGATAATATGAGAATAAATGAGTACATGTGACATTTTCAGCGGCAAAACTTCGGACACAGCAACTGGAAGTTATAATCAATTTTTGTAGAATATTTTTTACGACATTCAAAATTTTAAAATTCAGACCTACATTATGAAAACTTGATGCTTCCTTATGTCGTACCTTTTTTGGATGGAATTTATCATAGAGAGATATTGTTGTCATTGTAGAATTTAATGATTGACACAGCATATCAATTGCAGTACTATGTGTTTTTTGCTTGCGTTTCATCTGAAGCATTAATATAGTTCGTTTCGACATTGTTCTGGTTGACCGGTATAAATGAGAAATTCCATTTCCAGTGATTTTCGTACATGTCTCTTGTGGAGAATTCAGAGAGTGGGTATGATTCTCTGCTTACACCCACATTCAAGTCGCTTGAATTGCACTGCAAAAAAAGGGGATAAACGAATCCTCTTTCTTTTCGGCTCTCCAAAATAGAGACAGCTGTTCTCCAATCAGGAATAGGAAAAATTTAAATCATTCTTATATTCATTTATCTACCATTCACTTTGCAGTCGCGTTTACATAGTTTCTCATACGAAGCTACTTCGAGGGACAATATGATAAGCATCGAACATATCGCCATCAAATTTTCTTGTAAACCTTTAAGACTTTAGAATTCTAGCGACAGAAACAGTTTCTGCACGCTTAACATCTCTCTATTTGAACTTCATGAATCATTTCAGTGATGGATTTGCTATAGTTTTTGCCACCTTCATTGTTTCACCACATTGACATAAAAAATTGCTAGAACCGGCTTTCATATGATAGAATGCTTGTTCAGCAAGTGTATTTAAACTATTAAGTTGTAGTCCGTTTCATGTGACTAGATACAAGAGACAAGACAAAACATACACGCGTTATGTGTCGATGAACCCGTATGAACCAGGGCTCCGCGTGGGAAGGGACAGTCCCATCCCATCCCATCCGTCCCATGGAACAAACTTCTTCCATATAAAGTCAATTTTTCAAACAACAACACAACTTTTTGATGTAAATGTTGTTCTCGTTTACTCCAGCGGAACTGACAAGAAAGAATTATAATTTTTTTTTGTACTCTTTAAGTGATTAAGGAAACTAATAAGTGTATTAAGCAATTGTACTTTTTTGTAATATTTGACAAGTGTGAAAACCCATGGGATGGTACATGTATGAGAAAATTTTTTATTGCATAAGATGGGATAGTTATCTAAAACTTCGCGTCTCATCTCATTTCATGGGTTTTCATACTTGTCAAATACCTCAAAAAGAGTAAAATCTATTAATACACTTATCAATTTGCTTAGCCACTTGCAGAATAGAAAAACTTGTCAGTGCGGCACCTAAAGGGGCCAAAGTGTGGAACTTACATATCTTCTTTAGCTTTATGATACTAAATGGTGATCGAAAAGTTTCGACACCTCTCTGTAAATCGACGATATGTATATAAATTCTTCCATAGACAATTCATCGAAATATACGGTTTTGTAGAGGAAAATTAGAGCTATTATTTGAAAAAAATGGTTCAAATTGTATCGTACTTATGATGGGTTATGATCATTTTATTCATGATGACTAAGCATTTTGCATCTTACATTTTTTGAAAAAATAAAGCAAATCTTTAATGTTTGAGTCGTTAAAGTCGAGCGAAATATTATTTTCTACATGTCTCTAACAGATATTTTTATATGGTTCAATAGAATTCGACTACCTCTACAAGAATATTCATATCAAGAAAAATTCGAATGCTGTTTCCAACATAAAACTGAGAGAAAACCACACAGACTAATAAAAATCTCACATATCTTGCATGAGATAGTATGCTTAACTTGCAACAACTTTAGTTGATCGACTGCTAATTGATGTTTCGAGATGCAGTGTCACATACTGAAGCTGACAATAACTCATCCGAGCCGCTTGAAGGGATGGAACACTCAACCAGCTAAAGCTATTAAAAGCTCAACTTACTCTCTCTAATATGTGATACATGAAATTTTCATTATTCTTTCTGGTTTTCTTCAAGTTTTATATTAAAAATAAGATCAGAAATTTTTTAAACATTCAAATTCTCGCAGAGCTTGTCGAATTCTATCGAACCATGTAAAAATATCTAGAAAGCAATATATCGCTTAAGATTTTACGAGCATATTTTATTTTTTGCAAAAAGTGCAAGACGTACAATGTTTAGTCATGATCAATAAAGCAACCATAACTTCTCATGATGTCGATGCATGCCGAGGTATCTTTTTTTCAAATGATAGCTCTAATCTTCCTCTATAAAACTATATATTTTTATGAATTGTCTATATAAGTATTTGTATAGATATCGTCGATTTACAGAGAGGGGTCGAAAGTTTTCGACCACCCTTTAGTACAAAGTAAAGAAAGTGCAAAATCAAGAATTTTTCTATTTTCTTTTTCTGACGGGCGCCTTATTCTTCGTTTTCATTGTTGCTTTTGCGCTTTTTATTTTTCATTTTCATAATTCTTTTTTTCCTATTCTATCTTTTTATTATTATAAGCATTGAACTAAATGGCAAATATGCCTATTATAATATCCATTATTTAATCCCTTTGATAAGATATGTAATGGGAAGAGGGCGGAGGAGGGGGGGGGCGCAAAAACTTTGATTTAATTTGACACTCGCTAATTTTTCGAAAGCATACGTGAGTTCCACAAAAAAATTGTATTTCTCCCTTGTCAATTCCGCTGGAGTAAACGAGAACAATATTTACATCAAAACGTTGTGTTGTTGTTAAAAAAAATGAATTTACGTGGAAGAAGTTTGCACCACACATTACTTTTTAGTGTACATGGGACTGATGGGATGGGACGGAAAATTTTTCGTTCCATCCCATCCCACGCAGAGCCCTGGTATGAACACATATATAAGTATACACATATAGACACATCGATAGACACATATGCAGTAGACCAGATATACGTTAAGAAATAAGCCGGGAACATTGACACGAAAATAGTTGAGAATCCATGATGCGTCTGTGGATTCATAGATGAGACCGATGACAAATAAGAGGCAATAAGAAGCCAGAAAACTAAAGTTCAGATAGTTTTTTTGGAGCTTATTCATTTCTGATACATAGCTGGAAATTATTACTTCATATTTGTCAGTAATTTTAATTCACCGTATGGGCAACAATCAAGATCACAATCACACTTATTGGGATATTCGTGAATTAGGATGTGAATGTGGTGAGGTGCTGGTAAAAGTAAAGTCAAAAATTAAATTCATATCCCAAGCGAGAGCTCATCCAGGCCAGCTATTTGATGAGATCTTCAGAGCATATTCGAAAACTGTTGTGAAAATCTTACTTTAAATCCGTACACTTGTTATTGGGTGTGGGGTGTGGGTGTAAGTGTAGATGTAGGTGATGAGAACACTAACACATCCGCATTCACACTCTAGCTTCACATTTTCCCAACGACTTTAGCATCGCTTGATATATGTCAACGTTTCTGATTTTCTTCTCGGTTTTTTCCTAGAGTCGAATGAGTCATCATCGAAATGTGTATTCGATGCTTAAAAAGAGTGATATGAAATGAGTTACTGACGGTATTTGACATACGAAAACGAAAGAGAAAAGGTAAAAAGCATCGTCATTGAGTAAACAACACTCATTGTAATTCGTTGTTTCTTCCTTTATGTGAAGCTACGAAGAAACAAACGTAGTAGTTTTAAATATCTCTATCATACTCTAGAAACGCATGTGAATATTTATTACATATGAATAATATGATTATTTCAGATTATATAAGATTCTTGAACAATATGAGGTCACTAAAACGCGAACTATCTATCGATAAGTTGTCTGACGGAAGAACGGTGAAATTACGAAGTAAATTTTACATATAATTAGTGTTATGATGTATTCTCTATTTCCCACTAGCGTCACAAACAACACGCTATGAAGAAAAGTAAGTGATAAAATCTGATCTTATTGTATCCATTTTTTTCATTTCATAGTTCACCAATTACTTGTATCGAAAATTTACCTAACGAACTTTTGTGTGAGATTTTTGATTATCTCGATGGTTATGATATCTATACTGCTTTTGTGAATCTTAATGTTCGTTTTCAATATCTCATTAATTCTTCATTACTTCCACTAAAAATCAATCTTTGTTCAAAATCAAACACACCAGTTACGCATCTTTGTAAAAAAGTAATCATTCCAAACAGAGATCGTATCCGTTCTCTTCATGTAAAAAATAAAATGCTCATCGATGAGTTTTTAATAGAATGCATTATTGATTCATCATTTAATCATCTTGAATCAATTATTTTAAATGAAATTACAAATGATAAACTTCAGATACTTCTTTCGTATTTACAAACTCTACCTCACCTTTTCTCACTAACTATTTATCTTAAAATGAATCATTCTTATAATTTTAATGATATTTATCAAATGATTTATCGCTTACGTATTTTGAAATACAATAAACTGTCGTTATTAGCCAATGAACAATCAAATCCTATCGTTTCATTAGACTTAAAGGTACAATTCAGCACTATCAAATATTTAGTCATTGATCATAACTGTAGTATTAATGAACTTATCTCTTTACTTCAGTATACACCTCAACTTCGTCGTTTACAATGTAAATATTTGAAAAATTCGTATAGCAACATGAAAAACAAAGATAGATTGATACTATCTCATTTGTTATATATCTCTATTGGAAATTGTTGTTTGAGTTTTGATGAGTTTGAAACATTTATCATGAAAATTACTTCTCAATTGGAAGTCTTGCGTATTACTACACATCAAGATATTGCTTATCTTGATGCTGATCGATGGGAACAATTAATCGTACAACACATGCCTCAATTGCGTAGATTCGACTTTGATCATCATCATAAACTTCTGTATAATGAATATGAATATAATTATTTAAGTCTGTCAATCAATCGGTTTAATTCACCATTTTGGATCAAACGACAATGGATATTTGAACTTAAAACGACTCGTACAGTATTCATTTGTACAGTTCATTCACGTAGAACATGGTTCGATCTTCCGAAACATATTCAAGTTACCACAAATGATAACTCCCTACAGACCATTCAATATTCTTCTAATATTCAGTATACTATTGCAGACTCTTGCTCTGCTACATGGTATCAATCCGTTATTAATAAAATCAATCCAATTTTCTTTGCTGTTCGATTTACTCGTTTACACATTAATTGTAATGAAATGTTTACTGGTACGTTTGTTAAACTTGTACAATTATTACCAAATCTTCAGTCTTTGAAACTTTCATCTTTTCCATTTCTCCAACTAAGCTATTTATCTAATGAAGATAAACTAAATCTTAATTTAATATCAATCAAAAACAAAATTACAGAAGTGAGTTTCGAAGGCATGAATGATTTTGAACAAGTTTATTTCGTCATTTTTCTTTGTACTCATATGCAATATCTCGAGGTGCGCTGTACAAAATATACAAATCTTGATATACTTCTACGTTGTGTTTTAATCAAAAATTGTACACTCACTCCTTATCTTCGCTCATTAAACTTCTATGTTCCTAATGCAAGTGAAGCATTAGTTTACAAATTACAAACACTTATTTATCATGAGAAATTGCTTAATGATTATACAATTAAACGCTGTGGTAAAAACATTTATTTACAATGGAGATAATAACAATTATCTGAAATCGAGTCTCGACATTTATGTTATCGTGATGTAGGTGTGGATATAAACACCACCCACACTCCCTCATTGAAGTTTACTTTGAATTCGATGATTTACAATTTCATGTGCGTAGTTGTTCATCATGTTCGCTCATTTGGTAGAGATATTATGGCTATATGTTACGTATTGAACATTTCCACTGATTAAATGATTCATTTCGCTTTCTTGCTTTTTGTTGATTGTTGTCTGACTTATAAGCATGTTACTGAAAATAGATCATATGATGAAAAGTGCGCGAATTCATTTTTCTACTCTGGCATCTTAATCAGTACTGAATGCCTTAGTATTGATTTAAATTTGAGCGAGATCGAATATATTAGTAGCGTAGTACAGAAAAACTAGTAGTAGTAATAACCGTATATCCCTGCTCAGAAGGTCTGGAAAAACAAACCCTTGTAGGATGTTTAATAGCTCAATAAGGTCTATCGTTTGAGCATAGGCTCGACTAAAAAGTGATTTGTTAATGAATCAGCCATTGTATCGAGGATGACACATTACAAATTAATAGTACTTTAACAGCTCGATACCAACCTTCCTTTAGAAGGATGTGGATATGAGCTAAGTTCAACTTTTCCTTTGATAGAATGAGACCGATACTTTAAACAAGCAAAAGCTGTATTCAGTTTTTAATGTGAATATGAATTAATTCAAGTGTTTGAAGACTCATCTGTTGTATCACTGTTTTTATCTGTGCGAATATCGAAAACCGCACTATTTAGAACATTCATAAACGTATTTCAGCCATTCAGATTTTCACGAAGGTCTTCAGATGTTCTAGAATAGTCTAAGTCTTGTTTTTAATGCTGCTCAACGCCTTTATCAGTTGCTAAGGAACTCTGGGAAACGAGTCGGAAGCCTATTGTGCTCTCATCCCCATGCTAGGGAAAACATACTTATTTGCCCAAGGGGGAACAAACTGATTTCTAACATCAGAAATCACTAGAAATCAAAGAAATCACTGGAAATCATCAGAAATAAGTTTATATTATTTACAACTTGGAACAAACTGATTTCTTGATTTCTAATCATTTATCCGTTTCCTGGCTATTNTGATTTTTATCTTCGATACGTATTTCAGAAAAGAGTATTTTTAAATGATAAACTTTATTTAAGAATTCTGTTCAACAGTTTTTCCTTTTTCTGTTTTTATATACATGATATTATGCCCAAGTAGGAGTAACCTCATCGTCAATCCTCTTTCTGCTATTGAAATGTTTTTTTAAATATTTATATTCAAGCCTTTCTTGTTTTCGTTTTCATCTTTATGAACTATGTTCTTTTCTGTTGTATGTGTACTGATCTTAACCTAATATATATATTGAAAGAGATCAATGTGCAATGTCAAGATATGAAAACAAGAGGTTCTGAATGAGGAAGCTACGAAAAATGTTAGTAGAATGTTCTTTTTATTACTGATGTATTTTAACAGATTTTCCTGCGATAGTAGTACATTCAAGGGCTTTTAGACTGAGGACTCCAAGATTCCATAGGATTCCCAAAGATTCTTTGAAATTCCAGAATCCAGTGCTTCTCCCATTGGATTTCTATCACTGGAAATCAGTTTTTATCTGATCACCGTGAATCAATAGGAATCATCGAAAATGCTTATAAATGAAAGAAAATCACGAGAAATCGTTAGAAATCACCAAGAATATTGGCAATTACTGAAAATTAATAAAAATCAATAAATGTTATTAGAAATCAATAAAGTCACGGATTTGCTATTAATCTTATTAGTGGAGATTTTCTAAGATTTAGTGATTTCCATTGAGTTCTAATGATTTCTGATAGTTTCCGATCATTTATAATCACTACCAGCCATTATTTGTATGCTCAAGGCTTTAAAAGGATTTCTGGTGATTTTTAGTGATTTTTCAGTGATTTCTAGCGTAGAAAGCAGTTTGTGCCCTCTCGCCTTGAACAATAAAAAATAAAATTGAAACTCCGAGGTTACTAGAAATCATTAGAAATCATGGAAATCAAGAAATCAGTTTGTTCCCCTTGTATTTGCCTCTGGTCTTTAATTTAGGTCATTAGAGCCTAGAGAAGGGTAATCGAAAAAGCTTCGATTTTAACTTATGCTCACTATTGTTGAAGAAAATACATGTAATTTCCAGAAGAGTATTTAACCCAGATGATGATCGATAACCAAATTGTAACTCACCAAAACAATAATAAGATAGTTTATACTTCCACCAAATATAATTAATGTAGGCTAATTCATAAATTAGCAAGATGGTCTCGCAAAATAAAAATACTAATATTTTTAGGCTCGAGTATTTATTTTGGCTAATTTATGTAGGACAAACGCAATACAAGAAGAAGAAGAAGAAGGTTTTGATTGCATACGTTTCCATTTACAACTCCTGCAAGTTCAAATAATATTTTTAACAACTAAATAGTACGTTTTGTAGAATACTTTTCAGACTACAAAATCGCTATACAATGGTTTTCCTGGACAAGTTTAGATTTTTTTCAAGAAAGTTAGAGACATGTTCGCTAATTAAATTTAATATATGTGAGCTGAAAGGACCAATATTTATATATATATATTCATATTAAAAGAAGTTTTTCGAAGAAATAATTCTAACAAAGAATCCAAGTCAAGTCGAAGATGATCGTGTCCTGTTTTCGTCAATCTTGTCCATATATATAGTCATCATCAAGTAGTGTGATTATTGCATATACGTCTAATTCACTATTTGACATAGCTTTTCCCTTCTTTGCAAGGAAAAAAGCCAGGGTCTATTTGACTAACATACTGCAATAATTTCATTTTTTTCAACAGTGGTTTTGTCATTGAAAAGTATTCTATCACATGTGAATAAACATTTCGTGTTACTAATGATTTTCTGGTAAGTTTTTTTTTATTTGTGTGTGTCAGAAAACTTCATTCAAGGAGTTAAAAAAGACACTCACACACAGATACAGAAAGAAAAAAAGAAAGAAGAGAAAATACAAACAATTGTTTGAAAAAAGAAGAGCGATAACGAAAAGCGAGATCGAGCGAGCAAGTGAAAAAGAACATATGTGTATATAAGCTTATGAAAAAGAGCAAAAAAAACTTCACATTACACAATGTTCTTAATAACGTGCAGATTCTGTTGTTTTTTTTTTCAAATACAAAAATGGAAAAGATAGAATACTAAAAGAAAAGAAAAAAACAATCCAAACTTCTTTTTTAGGTCATCGTACTAGTTGACAGATCACAAAAAAATCGATGACTATTGCTTCTTAGGTGAGAGAAAAATGGCATTTCAGCCGAGATTCGATTACTCGAATTTTCTTTCACGAATATTATTGTCTTAACAGTCAATGTTACCATCTATAGACAAGAGAAAAATTAAAGCACGATTAACTGTACATATTAAAGTATGAAAATGAAAGAAATTAGAGCTCAAAAAAAGAAAGATGAAACAACACCACAAAGAATCAGCTTGTGCATCTTTAACAGTTTCCTTTTTATCCAAATAAGACCAATTGAGCATTACGTGCAGTGAGAACAAAACGAAAGAAACAAAAGAGAAAGTCTATTTTTCTAGTAAAAAATATATGAAGAAAAAGAAACTCTTGAATTTGTAAAAAAAATGAAACAGAAGATTAAAAAAGCCGAAATTGGATGTATCTCGAAAAAGTAAGCACAGATGAGAATAATCTGAGACAGAAAATCACAGTAATTCGTACTGTCTCAAGTGCATACGTTGAATGATATCGCGACAATCATTAAATACTCGACGAATATTTTCTGTATCAACAGCACATGTAAAATGTGGATAACAGGAATGACGATTGTTACCACCAGCTGTACTAATTCGCTAAACAAAAAAATAAAATAACATGTAAAACAATTTTCATTTAATTTAACTTACTAAAAATTCGTCCCGTATGAAATATTTAGCTCGAGTTACTTCTGCATCTTCATTTGATTCGGATTTCTCTAAAGTAAAAATCATCAATGAATATTTATATTCAAACAAAGCAAAAGAAAATTATCAATTCTGATTAATTCAAAATACACAAAGAATAACAAACAAAAATGTGTTTTGAGTTTTGCTTACTATATTTTAAAAAAGATGGATCTGCGAAAAATAAATAGATTTTAAAAAATTCTCTTTCATGACCTAGATTATTTCCATTTACCTAATTCAGCATGTGAAACAACATAATGTTCAAATTCAGCAAAATATTCTTCAAGTCGACGACCAGCTTTGATTTTTTCTGCTAGAAGATCTTGTTTATTAAGAAATAAAATAACCGATATTGTTTTTAACCATCTAAGAAAATCAACAGACAAAAGAAAACAATAAATTTTTTTTTCTTTAACAAATTTTCTACCGATTATTCCAAATATTTTTAAATAAATCAAGTGATTCTCTCAATTGATTTTGTTTTTCATCTTCAATCAGTACCAAATTAAAACCACTACAAGCTGTAACAAATATTATTGCCGTAACATCATTAAAGCATTGAATCCATTTTCGGCGTTCTTCACGTTGTCCACCAACATCAAACATACTATTTAGATATATTTTATCAAGTATTCAATTATTGACAAATACATACTGGAAACGCACACGTTCAACACTGAAAATTGTTTCATAAATACCTGATGTAAGAACACGACATCGAAGAATATCCTTTAAAAAAAATATCATATAGAATTAATAGCCTACAATTTTTATATTCATATTTATATGTTTCTTGACGAAATAGTTTATAAGCTAACGAAGAAACTACTAGAACTAATAACTGTCGATTGAATTCATCTTAGACGTACAAGCTACAGACATGATAGACAAATTGAGTTTCCTTGAAAATTCAATATCTCGACCAAGGAAATTTCCAGTAAATACCTAATAATAGATCCAAAATTCAGCGAAGCAATCATAACTCCACTTCAAAGGTCAATAGGGACCAATCGTTTTAGACTTTTGTTAGTCTCACTCAGGCAAATATAGAACCGGACTGGACCAGTCGGTCTGAAATCCGTACCGACATTAGGCTGACAAGTTGTCGTACTATTCCATCTATGAATAGGTAACTTTCAACAAAGTTTCATTATACATTTTCTGAAGCTTTTCGTCAAAAATAAAGAATCATTTTGTGATGATACCTGTAGTGACGACAACAATGATTCGTATACTTCGAATGACGCTAACGTTTTGCGTATTTCATAATGTTGTTAATATGTAAAGAAAAGAATGAATAACAATTTCGTACTATCTTTGCTTAACTCTAATTACCATTATTCACTTGTGTCTTGATTACATTTCAATCTATTTGCAAATTGATTGCAACAATTGTTGTACTTTTTTCTATTATGATAAACTACCCCGCTTACTCTACATATGGTACATATCATGACATGCGTTCTTTCTTTCTATTTTGATGTAAAAAAATTAATTTGAAAGTGAACTTAAGACAGAATCTATTAGTTATTTTTAAGAGACAAAAGGAATACTCGAAATTAGCAAGCATCTAGCGACATCCAACACTTGATATTTATCCAAGTTTTCATAGTCATTAAAATCATATAGATTTGATCGTGATTTCAATCAGAAAATGTAATTGTATATCGTCAAATTCCGGAGAGATTAAACTTAAAAAAACAAATACTAAAGATTTTTGTTCAAACTATCATTTTAACTTAGAGAATCTTGTGCGTATATAACAATCTTCAGAGTGGTCGTATTTTTTTTTCGAAACCGATCTGATTTGTTTTACTTTTGTCAAATAATTCTAATTTTCTAGATATCTTATGCTCTTTCAGAAAAAAGAGTCGAAAATAAAATATATCGGAGTATTCTTCAATGTTCAAACAAACCTGAGTGATTACGAAAATATTACAAGGCTCTATAATATACATACCTAGAACGTCGTTTGTATGCTATAAATAATATGCTGTAATCCTAAAAGGTACAGCCGAGCAAGTATGAATTCTCTCGAGTGTAAATACCCATCATTCGCATCACGAGTATGCGTACTTACTAAGCTTGGCTACGAAAGCCTGGATTTACAATCTTTCATGCTCTATCTGTCTATCCTATTGAAAGTGAAATCTAAGGGAGTAGCAGTTTTACCACCTTATTTAATGGTGTCCATTGAATATAAAAACTTTAAATGTATGACAAGATCTATGCATGAGATGCCTAGATAAATTTTTTTAAAAACATCTTGAAAAAAAACAATCAAACATTGTAGAATTTTGTTTTGTCGAGTTTCGTGGTCACATCAATTACGAAATTTTTTCTGTTCTACAGCAAAATAGTTGATGAATCATTCGATCGTATTGAATGATAGATTCTATTTAAAAAAAGTCTCAATGATTCATACATACTTGATCACTGGGCATATAATTTGGCTTTTTGATTTCATTAACACGATCGAGAAAGCTATAATATTTACAGAGAAAAAAACAAGCAAAATAAAATTTATTTGAAATCTATAAACTACGGACTATTTAGCGGAATCGATCAGTTGATACTCATTTGATCTTTGAAAACATTTTTGTACACCATCATCACGCCACAGTGCTTCCGCATGATCAAAAAACTCTGATGGATAATCGAAATCCAATTGATGTGCTGTTGTTAATATATATGTAGCACGCACTTGGTTTTCTGAATGTTCTAATCTCACTGGTGGACTAATCATATCAAGGGCACGTAAAATACTCTATACAATATAAAAGTTATATCGAAAAAAACTCATAATATAAGACATACAGTTAATGAATCACGTATGTTACGTTTAATATCAGGAATTTTATCAAGTTTCTCTCTGCAAATAAAACTCAATTAAATTAAAAATAAACAAAATTAAAACCGTACTGTTGAGTAAATGGATTATGTAAAATTTTCATTTGTTTAACAACTGTTGATTTTCCTGATTCACCTGCGCCTGTTGAAAAAAAATTAAAAAAACAGTTAAATAAGCAAAAACAACAATGTAGAAAACAAAGCAAACCCAAGAGGAGTAATCGATAGGTAGCCTTATAAAGTTTTTCATCTTGTTTTAATTTTGCATTGATTTGTTTATTAATATGCTCACGTTTTTTTTCTTCATCATTTTTTGGAGCAATACAACTCCAAAGTTTAGGCATTTTTTTCTTTTTAACTATACCGTTTGTTGTTCTATTATCGTTTTCGAATGAATAATTCGTCATTTATACCCATACATACATGGACAAAAAAAGTGCGCGGATTTTTCTTAATGATATAAATTGATAAAATAAAATATTTATACGATCTACAATGAAAAATATAGGAAGTATAATGATTATTAAATACTTTTTCTTCCAAGTACATGCCGACCGTATGTGTATGTATGAAAAACGAAAATTTATGACAAGAAGTTACGAATATTCGAAATAATTTATTAAACATCTATGCACTTTGTAGTGATCGAAAAGATAAAACGAAAGAAACTTATTTAAGAGAAAAAGTTATAGAAAATACAATTTAAAATCAAGTTAATGTTTTTACTTTTATTAATTTTATCATTATCATTAATTTATAACGAACCTAATGAATAGATATTTTATTGGTTAATACAATGAACCAATCAGAATAACAAGAAAGTGTTTGTTAAAAATTATTGACCAAGACTAATCTCAATCGAAGACTTTGATCTTTCGATAATTTCAACATTTTATATAGGTTTTATGAAATCATATGAAGAATTTCTATTTGCTTTCTTTATAAAAATTCATAATGAAATGATTCATTCGAATAGTATTAAATAAGTAGAACTTTTTATACTTGTAAATGTTATGTCTACACTTATGGTACAAGTTTTTTCTTCTCGTTAGATGCCTGCAGCTAGATTGCTTGATATTTTACTAATGACTAATGTTATTCCTTAAAAGTATCGTTCTTTTCGAACAAAATTTCTTTTTGATAACTACTTTTTTTTTTTCGTATAAAAATCGCTGTCGGTAATCAATGATTGAATATATTCTTGAGTGATTACAAAAGCTTCAAAGTAAACGAATACTATGTCATTAATATATCACATTTGAGTTTTATATAAATTTTTACGGAAATCTGTCGTACTCTGAATATTTCAAGAACAGTTTCTTGCTTTACTAAAATCGACGTAAAGTAGTAATGGTAATGAAGAGTATATCATTGCCCATACTATTCATAGGCATCCATTAAAGAAAGAACTCGTTCTCGAAAGAAAAATATTTTGCAAGTATGAAAATCTAACATAGGTTTTTATCAGGTGATATTCATATCTTTGTAATATGTGTAATATAGCTTAAAATAAAATCCATTTAATCAAATACTATTAACATAAGTTTTATTTAATCCCATACTCTCATGCAGCAAAAACTTTTAAAAAAGGAAATAGGATAAATCAATTTGATTAATTTTATAGAATGGTTTTTTTTCGTAGTGTTTCTCACTATGTCATCTAACTTTTGATAATAAACAGATCTATACTTGTTCATCTCAGGAATAAATTGTATTAAGTTTTCAATAAATTCAATTTTTAACTGATATTATAACTAATGAATTTAACTCTTTTATGAAATATATCATGGAAGAATCGTGTTGAAAGATTAAATATAAGTATCGTTTATATTTCGTACGAGGTAGAAACTCTGATTTACCTGAATAATCGATTGATGGCATCGTGACGGAATGTTCTCAAATATAAAATTGGTTTTCATTTGAAAATGTTATCATTCGATCAATCATGATGAGTAGGAAAAATCCTTCGTTTAGTGTGGTTTTTCGATCTTGACTTATCATGTTATAGACATTTTACTCGATTTTAGCATACAACTGCTGAGAATCTGATTGATCAAATTTGGTACTGAAATTCAGTTCATAGATAGACCTTCTAGTCACTAGAAACTCTTCAAAACTTGGCTTAGGACAAATATATCTTGCATGAGATATTCGTTTGTCATTACAATGTACTTCTTGTCAAACACTAAAGGCGACATTTCTTTAATACTTAAATATCTTAGGCAACGATACGTTTATTTTGGCTCAAACTTTCAAGAGTTTCTGGTGAGTAGGGGGCCTATCTATACAGTAAATTTCAGCACAAAAAAAATTTGATCAACCAGATCTCCAACGATCCTATGATCTTTGGGCAAAAAATTGAATAAGAAGCCCTTAAATCAATTAGCCAAAATTGAAAGACCAAATCAAAACAGACTTTTTTTTTAACTATTCACCATGACTAATCGAATGACAATAGTTTCAAATGAAAATGTGGTTTGACAGTTAAGAACATTCCGTTGGCACACAGACAACTGCTTGATCATTGGGCGATCTATAGAAAATGATCGATGACATATCATTAATAGCACTAAATATAGACACAACTCCTACATTTACTATAAATAAACTCAACGATCTTTCGGGTCCACTTGATTTTAAATCATTGAAATCCATTGAGCAGTTTTAATGGAAAGTAGTTGCTGGTCGAACATTACTAAAACAGTTGCAAATACTATTTATCCTTTTCAACAATCCGCATATACGGCGTTTTAAATACTAATTTTCGACGAACAATCAATCATTCGACCTACAGTTTCTTACTCATTTTCGAGGCTTTTTTGTATGACGTAATTCTTTTGCGATAGTGATGATGTTGAAAAATTGCCGAATATTGTTTGATAGAACAAATCAATAAATTAATTATTCATAACATTACTTAGATCATCAATGTTGTAATTCGATTCGTTGACTATAGAAATCTTGTATTCATCAGTAAATTTTTTTCCTACCGTTCCCTCACGGATCAAGTGATTTATGATGCCTGATAAGCGAATCCAATAATATTAAACAATACTTTTTTTTTTGCCTCTCTCTGTTTCATTTTACACAAATATTCACTCAATAAAAAGAACCCTAATTGGAATATTCCGTTTAATGTGCAAAAAAAATTGTGCAACAATTCAAATCAACATAATCATAATTGCAAACAATTTGTCATCGATAAGAACCCACACATTTCTCTTCGTTCTTTCTTTCTATCTATCTATTGAGAATAAATCTGATTGGTTGAAAACTTCGATCAATGAAATATTATCCATTCCATATTTTAACCAATTCATTCTTTCTTCTAGTTTGTTTTTTGTCTCATTTCACAAAAACTAGTCATTTATGAAATAAATTCTTTTGTTTTATCTTTATTAATCAATGTCAAAATATGCAAATACAATAAATTCATTTTGTACAAAATCTGAAAAATATACAAATGAAATAATCTTAGAAAATTTTGGTTTACTTCGTCGAATGTATTCAAATTATTTAACAACAGAAATTTATGAACATTGGAATTGGTCATGGTCTTATATGATTCAACCAACATATCAAGAATCAAAATTTCGTATTGTTGTACAATTTAATAATTTACCATTAACACCTGGACATTTACTTGCATTTAAAGCTATTATATTTAGAAAAAATAGTCAGATAACAAAATCAAGTGAATGTATTTGTTTAAAAGAACATTTATGGTTAACAGAAAATTTGAATATTCTTGAATTATGTTCACTTGATGAACTTGATCAATTTATTTATAAAGATACTTTACGTATTATGGTTATTGTCAGGTAAGATAGGAAAAGAAAATTTTTTTTTTCTTAATGTTTTTCACTACCGACTACGACTTTATTAGAAGAGGAAACATTTTTATAAGTTCTCGAAATTTCGAGAAAAAAAAGTGATTCTCGATAGATAAAGTCGAAGGAGATAGAAGATTTACGTCCGGTAAGAAATACGATAAAACTGATCTTCAAATTTTGAATGAAAAAATTGTACGATGATGATCATGAAATAAATAAAAGGTAATGTTAAATGTAGAGCTCGTTGGGTTCGGATATGAAAATTTTGTACCTGATGGTCTCTAGTCGTCCAAGAAATGTGTAGGGTGCGCTAGTCATCGAATGCGAGAAATCTGGAAGAAGTATCCCGTATCTTCCGAGCAACTATTCAATTCCAATTGGGAAATTTCGTATCCGATTGGTTTTAATCACAAGTTATTTAAGAATATAAAATGATTGGCTTTGTCGTTTTAATATTTTTTTTTTTGCATAGATAACAACTAAAAGATCACTATTCATAGCGAACAATCGAATCGGCTTATGTGAATAATCGATTTTGACTTCGGATATAATGTATAAGGTCAACATTAGGGAAATGAAAACTCCGAAAACAATTTACTTCATCTCTACAAAGTTATAATTGTCTTACTGGGATTTTAGCTAACCGTATAGGACAAAACAAGAAGTCAAATTTCTGGGACAGTTTGTCCCGGAAATGTTACCTATAGACAGGTCGATTTCTAACTAGGATGCTGTGAAGTTTCTAGCTCAATAGAATGTTTGCTTCAAAAGATATTAGATTTCCCAAAAACACTTATATTCCATGAAATTAGCGAGAATGTCATATTTTTCGTAAATTTAATATTTCGCAAAGAATACCCTCTTTTGAGATGAATAGTATTTCGACATTCTAATGACTGCGGCAGCATGAATGGAGGTCTGTCTATTGTGTATATCATTTGTCAAGTATAATCTTTTTTATTTTCTAACAATTGTTAAAATTATTGGATCCAGCGACGACAATTTTTCAAAAAATAGATGTAAAGTTTTCCACTTTATTTTTCAACCGTGGTATCAGTTTGAAGTTTGTTTTAGCATAATCTGAGCATTTCCAATTCGAATATATTTTTTTAGTGATACTTTGATTACTTTAAAAAAGCTACTATTTTTTTCTGGAAAGTTGCCATTATCGGCACCAAAACTTTTATTGATTGTTAGAAAATAGAAAAGATTATATTTGCCAAATGAAATATACAATACAAAGACTTTCATTTATTCTGCCATGCTCATTCTTGACTGGGAGTTAAGTTTATTGTCAAATACTCTATAGTTTTAAACAAATTATAGTATAACACATATCAATCAAAACATAATTCAAGAGAGATGACTCAAAAGAGTGCTAGTCGTCGACTTAAGAAATCCTGGCATAGTTTTCTCTACATCGGGTTCAGAACCTAAAAACTTCGTTCGGTACATCTTTGTTTAAGTTGCTCTTAATTTACATCGTTCTTCGGCGTGGCATATTTATCTATTGACAAGAGAGCGTTTACAACTGATCAATTACTTTTTAATTTGAACTCGGTGCATAAGGTAGATTCTAATGATAACTTCTGGTATGACATACGCCAACAAATCGAATGCGAATGTACTGAGAAATGTCGAAAAGTTTGAACACGGCAAGGGTAAAATCTTAGTAGAGTTGATGTTGTAAAAATGGTTGAATGAAAATTGGCCGACTTGACAAATAATCAAAGAGTATGAGGCGCAAGTGTGAATTAAATTAATAGCATGCACAATACAAAATTCTCCCATACAATATAGATACAGATAAATTAATCACCACTTCCTCTGGGACAAAAAGAACAAATTGTGTACAACGTCGTATTACTACTCTTCCTGATCATTATGCAAATAATGAAATCAATTTAGGAGAATATTTAGAAGGTTTATCGTTTGTTGTTGCTAAGGATAAAACAAAAAAAATTCATAAAAAATGATTGATTGTTAGATATTTTTTGTTAAATTGCTGTTTGTGTAAAATTATTAAAAACTTAATTTCAACAATTTTTGCTTTCTCCGACGACATTACCTCTACTAAGATCTTACTGTTGCCGTCTTCAAACTTTTCGACATTAATCAGGCATACCTCGAATGCAGGTAGTTTGATCTGCTATCTTACCCAGAGGCAGGTCTATTTGTCAATTGAACGCTTATAACGCTGGATAGAAGGCGTAAGAAAAATTATTCTTTCGAAGTTTTTCTAATGTCACTGGAGGCTACGTGTTGTATGGAGTCCTAATTTAAAAGCGATTTATCAGTTGAAAACGTTTCTTCGTGAGAAGGTCACTTATTACAGACAACTTCTATACAATGTTTGACACAAATTGAATGAATTAATATTGAATTTTTTATTTATTAGACATGATTGGCTTGTGAAAAAATTACAAATCGATCAACAAATGTTATCTATTGATTCAAATGAATATATGTCAGATAATCGAATAAATAATTGTGAAAAGAAATTTTTAGACGATATGAAATCAATAGTAAATCAAATTGAAACTAGTGATATAGTGATTCGTAACTGCAATCAAACATATAAATGTCATCGTGCCATATTATCAGCACGTTCATCTTATTTTCAAACATTATTTAATTGGAATTTTAATGACAAATTTCAAAATGAAATTAATCTTAGTTCATTTCTTCGAAATGAAAATGATTTTGATCTTCTTTATTCATATATATATAAAGCTGAAATAAAATTAACATTAAATAATATATTACAATATATAGAATTAAGTGATAAATTTCTTTTGGATGATTTGTATGAATTATGTGAACAATATTTATTAAATGATAATCATATTAATGAAACAAATGTTTGGAATATTCTTGATATATACAATACAATAGGACGAAAAATATCTTCAAATATACAGGAGAAATGTTTTTATATACTTAAAAATAATCGACATTTAATTAATGAACAATGTCATGATTTACTTAAACGACATCCACATTTATCTGTTGAACTTTGTTACAGTGATGTCGCACTCGTACATACCCTTCTATTTCATTTTTAATTTTGTTTTTTCATTTCGTCTTCACATATTCTGATTCGGTTATCTTAAGAGATATGTGCACGTCTTCTGCGATTGGAATGGAGAATTTTTCGGCTTTTGTTTTTTTTGTTTTTTTTTTTAAAAAGGAAAATAATAAAGTTGGAGTAGGGGAGAGAACCCTAACAATTTGGCGACCCTGGCAAACACCATCAGCTATGTATTAATTACATCATTACTTACACTCCATTATATTCGTTCATTATTTGTCGTTACCGAGAGCCTCAGTGTAAGAGACTCGACTAATTTTGATCTTATTGCATTATATACCTTGAACTACAACCTTATATTTAATTGAAAGCACCAAATTTTCAAAACGGCTTCCGGTACCCGATCTCAAGTTCGGAAAAATAATACACCATTACTGCCTCCTACCATCATCAACACATCGTCATCCCGTAACGTTTCACCATCAGCTACTGTTGACGCTGCTCAATCCGTTACTATTAACGCTTCTCAATCAATCTCTTCTACTACCACCATGACTGATCAAACCCTGTTAGCCAAAGCTCGTAAAGCTCGATTTGATGATTTACCCAATTTTTCCGGACATCCATCGGAGGATGTCGAACGTTTTTTAAAAAGCATTAAAAATATCACAAAAGCTAATGATGAATCAGATAATCCCGAAATTCTCGAAATTGTTCGTGGTAAATTAACTCAATCTGCTGGAATATGGTTCGACAATAATGAATCTATCTTTCAAAAATGGTCAGATTTCGAAACGGCTTTTCGAAATCGTTATTTTCCAACAACCTTAGCTCATCAACACTTTGATAAATTAAAACAACGCAAACAACCACCTGATGAAACTGTCACATCTTATTTTGACGATGTTGTCAAATTATGTCGAGAAATTGATCCCGATATGTCCGATAAGCTTATTATTCACCATTTAATGAGTGGACTTAATCCTGATTTTAAAAAGGAGCTCTCTCGACGCGAATCATCCATGACTACGTTAAGCGAATTTTTAAAATATGCAAAAATTGAAGAAGATTTATATGATGCTTTTGAAAAATCTCGTGCACTATCACTACAAGCGCCACGCTCTTATTTTAATTATGATTCTTCAGCAGTTTCTTCTTTAACTACTCGAATTAACCGTCCTACACCACGTTATCATAATCTGCAACCCAAAAATCGTCTTTCACATTTACCATACTCACAGCGGTCCGTTTCACCACGCAACTCGACTCCTGCACTTACATCTCGCACATTAATACCTAAACAACAGCGAATTCCCAATTATTCATCACCATCCATATTTAACAAAAAACCGATTTCTTATCCACCAACATCACCGCCTCAATTTTCCAATTGTAAAGTTTGTGGTCGAACAAATCACCGCACCATTGATTGTTTTTATAAACGTACAACCGGATGTTTTAATTGTGGCCAACACCACAATGCTCGTGATTGCACATTACCTCCAAATTTCCAATAACTGGGTCACATGATGGCGGTGTTCCCAGTAAATTTAACAAGCCATCAACAATCCCATCATTTCCCGTTTACATTAAAATTCGTGTTAATGACCAACCCTCTGAAGCAATTGTTGATACAGGATCCGCCATCTCCATTATTCACTCAAATTTTCTCAAAACTATTCGTCACCATAATTTTTTATATCGAACTCATTTATGTCAAACTGCTAATTCAACACCTCTTAATATTATTGGTCAAATAAAATTACAAATCCAAATTAAATCTATTAAAACTTATGTTACTGCTTACGTTGCTACAAATTTAATTGCATCAATTCTTTTAGGTAATGATTGGATTAATTTGAATCATGTTCATCTTTATGGTGACCAGCAAAAATTAACCATTCCCGATCCACAAGGTCAATTAATTTCACTTCCATATGTCGAACCTACTTCTCTTAATTATCCAGCATTATTAGTCCATGACATTACTCTCCCTCCATATTCACAAACATTAGTTGATATTACATGTCAAATTAAACAAGCAAATAATCTTATATTTGAACCTTATGAACGTCATATATCAACATTTATTTTCATGCCACATACATTATTAAATATCGCCGAAAATCAAGCAAAAGTGTTACTAATAAATGCACAAAATCGACGACACACATTATCAAAAAATACACGAATCGGAACCATCTCCCGTGATGCAACATATACTATATATGCAACTACACCAATTCCAACGAAGCATAATTCTGTTTTACATGAACGTCCTCAAACATCAACTCAACATTGCAATAAATTGCAATCCCGAGCTATCTTACGAAAAAAAGACAACTCGAATCAAGCACAATTAAATATTATTTGTCATCATTGCAATGAACATTTTTTATCCGGTAATGATTTACAAAAACATCTACGCGCAAAATGTTATTCAGAACAGATTCGACAACAAATACTCGAATCGACTAAACATATAGAAAATCGAAAAGATCAATTAGCAATTTAAGATATACTATGGCGGCATAAAATATTATTCGACCCTACACCATCAATAATAAATATAGCTCCACAAATTGCAATTAAAACTGGTGATCACCCACCTATCTATTCAAAACAATATCCAGCTTCATATAAAGATCAAGAAATTAAATTTCAAGAAACACAAAAATTATTAGAACGTGGTCAAATTGAAGAATCAACCTCACCGTGGTCATCACCAATCGTTCTTGTTAAGAAAAAAGACAAAACAATGCGATTTTGCATTGATTATCGACGATTAAATGCTATTACCATTAAAGATGCATTTCCACTTCCTCGAATTGATGAAATATTTGATCAATTATCCGATGCCACGTATTATACAAAATTCGATTTCAAATCTGGATATTTCCAGGTTCCTCTATCGAAAGAGGACCGTCCGAAAACGGCTTTTTCAACCCGTGACAATCATTATCAATTTACAGTTCTTCCACAAGGAATAACAAATGGTCCAGCAACATTTCAACGTGTTATTAACCATATATTGGGTCCTACACGATGGAAATATGCATTAGCATATATTGATGATGTTATTATTTACTCCAACACATTTCAAGAACATTTATCTCATCTGAATGAAATTTGTCACATATTAAAAGAAGCTCGTTTCCGTCTTAATCCAGAAAAATGCGAAATTGCTCGAACACAAACTGATTATCTTGGCCATCGTATACACAATGGCGAAATTCGTCCCAGTCCTACCAACATACATGGCTTATTAAATACAAAATTACCACAAACTGCTAATGAAGCTTGTAAATTCGTTAAAGCTGCTGAATATTATAGGAAATTTATTCCAAATTTTTCTCACATTGCCGAACCACTTAGAAAGTTCGTCCCAACTACACGGACTCAACAAAAGAAAGGACAGAAAACTCCAATTACGTTCACCAATGAAGAAGTTACAGCATTCGAACAACTCAAGCATTACCTTACAACTGATTTAGTATTACGTCTTCCGAACAACAGATTCCCTTTTAAAGTTCAAACAGATGCTTCTGATGAGGGAATCGGTGCAGTTTTATCACAACTCTATCCAGAAGGCGATAGACCCGTCGCATATTTATCTAAGAAATTTACTCAAGCACAACGTAAATGGTCTCCAATGGAACAAGAATGTTATGCATTTATTTGTGCATTAGACAAATGGCATAATTATTTAAGCGGAATTAAATTTGTTTGGGAAACTGATCATAAAGCATTAACACAATTAAATCAAAAAGCTCAAATTAATAAACGATGCGAAAGATGGCGATTAAAAATTTTAGAATATGATTTCAAGGTGAAATACATTCCAGGTTTAACAAATTCTATGCCTGATTATTTATCAAGATCTCCAGTTGACGATGCTGAAGAAGATCCTGATGAAATTCCACATCTTATTTCAAAATCAACACAAACCGATGTTTTACATGTTAATAATCATTCATCTATCGTTGCAGCTGTTCAAACTCGTGCTATGAAATTACGAAATCAAACTTTAAATGATATTACCAATATACCAAAATTTACATCAGATTCTCTAAATACTTCTACTGAAGAGAATCGTATTATTCCATTTTCAATTGAAGAATTAATACAAGCTCAACAAAATGATAATTATGCAAAAAATATTCTCAATAATATCAAGAAATACAAAAATTATATTATAAAACATAATCTTTTAATGCGAAAATTAAATCATCCTGTTCCTTATGTACCACAAGGTGATTTTCGAAAAACAATTTTACAAATTTATCATGATACTGCAGCAAATGGTGCTCACTTCGGAAGAGATAAAACAATACATAAAATTAAACAACGTTATTTTTGGCCATCAATGTACAAAGATATTAATAATTATATTAAATCATGTATTCTATGTGCTCAATTTAATCCTCGTCGACAAAAAAATCCTGGTACTTTAAGACCTATTAAAGCTCCTGATGGAGTATGGCAATTAGTATCAATGGATTTTCATGGACCTATTACTCCAACATCTCAACGTGGAAATAAATATATTATATCTCTTACTGATGTTTTATCGAAATTCGTCGTTACAAAGGCTGTGCGTGATAATACAGCTCAAACAGTTGTTAGATTTCTTAAAGAAGATATTATTTCAAAATTCGGTACTCCGAAATGTATACTTACAGACAACGGAACACATTTTACTTCAACATTAATGAATGAATTAATTAAACAAATTGGAACAACACATTTATATTCAACACCATATCATCCTCAAACGAACGGACAAGTTGAAAGATACAATTCAACCATGGATGCAAAAATTGCAGCATTATCCAATCTACGCAAAACAGATTGGGATGATCAATTACCATTTGTTACATTCAATTACAATGCTTCAATTCATTCCTCGACCAAGCAAATACCTTTCGAAATGATGTATGGTCGATCGCCTGTTTTACCATTTGATCATCAAGATACAAATGTTACCCTTTCGCACGATTCTGAACATGTGAAAAAGCTTAGTCAATTTTTATCACAATTAAATGAACAAGCCAAAATTAATATTACTAAGAATCAAGACCGATATAAACAACGCTATGATGAAAATCGTTCTGATCCATCCTACAACATCGGTGATTTGGTTCTGGTGAAAACACTCCACATCCGTTATAAATTCGATACTCGTTATGAAGGACCATTTAGAATTATTCAAATAATTACACCCAAAACATTTATCGTTCAACACGTCAAAAAACTCACATTATATCGTCAAGTTACAACTGACGTGTTATTACCAATATTTGAACGAATTCATTCATTATAGGACCTCTGGCAAAGAGCTCCATAATAGCACTCTCGATATGTCAAAACAAATGGACTACTTATTTATTGATGGACGGATCTAGATTGATTTAATTTAGCATAGCATAGTCGGGGAGTGTGCATTTCCCCAACTCACTGGCTGTGAAGGGCTATTATACCCAATTTAGCAACTGTCTATTGATATTTAATTATTCTATAATACGAAATACCATTTTGGATATGTATACTATTCCATTATTCTTCCTAGATTCTTTCATGATCACTGAGAATCGAGAGAAGAACTATTGTTTCGTACTGAAAATTTTTTATTCTTATTGACATACAGATAATGGATTTATTCACTTATTAATCTCTCACCTTTAGCAACTGTTCTCGATCATCAATTATATAAAAGATTCTTTTTCCCTCTTTCTTTGAGAATCGAATATGTTCAATATTCCGGAGATTCTCACACTTGAGAATCGATGTCTTAACATTACATGTTTTTTTATTGTAGAATGTTGTCCCAAAAAGAATATCAAGAAACACATTTACAACTTCAACACATTTCAACTCCAGTAACCAGTAAATCTCAAAGGAATCTTCGTAAACATCTTCGTAACCGAATCAAGGAACATGACTTGGCAATGCAATTCCCTCCATTTGAACCATTACCACATATACCGTATTTCATTAATCGAATAACAACTGAAGCATGCCTATGTCAAGTTATTCAAGCTGCAACAGCATCATTGGAATTTACCATTGATACTGAATCGATTAACATATACAAGCAAACCAATCAACCCGCCCTGATGCAATTGCAAATTTTCTTACCACACAATTCATCATTTGTTTTATTAATAGAAATGTATCATTTACCAAACGAAAATAATATTTGCTTTAAACTTATTCACGAATTATTTAAAATTGTTTTTTCTCAAAATAAACAACTATATATATGGGGATCAAAAAATGAATTATATCCTTTTGTTATATTTAAATTATTTTCACGTGAACACATTGATTTTTCCCACCCGATTAATTTACAAAACGAGTTTCACATTTTTTGGAAACAACACCATCCACATCGCTCGTCTAATTCACGTTCATCAAATACTTCAACAACTGATTGCCATTGTGAAACTTGTTTAGGTATTGGATTACCTTGGTCTTTACAAAATTCCGTAAAATTCGAATTGAAAGAATACTTATCTAAACAATTTACCAATGAAGATTTTCATATCGGTCTAGATCCTAATCTTTATCAATTAAATTCAAATGAAAAACGATATCGACAACAACTTAGTACCTATGCATCGTACGATTGCTTGTCTATGCAGCGAATAATAATACAGATGAAACACAAAAACTTTATATTTAATTCCAACTCGATCAAACACGTTCAACATGATCTATTCCAATTTTCACCTATTTCAAGTGATGAAAATGATGATACATATTCTCCTATACCATTTAATCCATCATCAATTAATCAATTTAATTTGGTTGATGAATCACGTGCTCTATCTATTGAATTTCTCGACAACAATGACAATTCTCATCCACCACAAGTTAATTCGATCGTCATCTGCCCGACACAACGATTAATCACATTATCTACACCTACACAACCATCAAAATTTAACGATTTGGACACCATCTCATCCAATGATGATGATACACCTTTTACAAACACAGAAATTCAACAATCACCTTCAACTTCTCGTATATCAACTTATTTACTTCCTATTCATGAACAACTATCAGAAGCTGAACGACGGAAAATACATAATCGATCGTGTACAATTCGTCAAAGACGACGATATTATCGCCATGAAATCATTCGAAGAAACATAGATGGTCGTTTTACCATCACTCAAATAAAAAACATCCTTCGACAACTTTATATTCCCTTCAATGTTGTTAATATTTCTCGATCAAACATAACACACAAATATTCATTATATATCGGACTTCGCAATCCATCAAAACTTCACGTTTATCAATATCAAACTCGTTATTTATTCACCACCGAACATTATAATGAACTTCAATCAACTCGACCTCACTCTCGTTCATCTTCTCATTATAATCGTCATCGTCAACCTTAAATTTGATAATACAATTCATTCCCTCACTCCTACGATTTTTTCATTTCATTTTCGAATTCCATTCAACAACACATTTTTCTGATTTTTCGTTTTCACCAGTGCTTGCTCATTCCTTTCTCATACTTTCGTTATCTATCACTCTATAAATGCAACGTTCGCACGTTAATACATACATTATACATTTCCACCATTTAAATTATACGGTTAACTACCTCGTGTCATGCCTCAACTGTTATCTTACATTCTTCTGGTTTGCACCATGACTAACATTTGTATNCATCAATATTTTGTTTAGTAATGACGGTTATTGGACGACTATTACGAGGATTATCTTCCAACGACTCTCGTCCACTTGAAAATCGATCAATCAAATGAGTAGCTGTACTATATGAAACAACACCTTGTCCATAAGCAGCAGTTAATTCATCATGCATCTGTATAGCATTTAGACCTAATAACCAACAAGTTTTTACATATAAGCGAATACAAAGTTTATGCATCGGAGAACAGAGCTGTTGAAAAAATTGATTAAAGATTTGTCATAATAGACACTTGTAAAACTTCGTACTGGTATTTTAATACATAACAGATTTCACTACTAGAATAGGCCAACATCAGGAATAAAATCAATCAGGATGAAATTTTAGAGTACTATTACGAGAACTTTTTGACTACCCTATGCAGAATTTTGTTCAGGTGTCTAATCGTGATAATGCACTTGTTGATGGTCAATATATCACGCTATCTGGAGTAAAATATGCTGATTTATTTAAAGAAAAGAAGCCTATTTAAATAATTTTATTATCTATTCTTTGTAAGATCAAAAAGCACGTATCAAAATGGCCAGAGTAGATTATCGTGATGCAGATATTTATCTAGTAGATAATTCACTTTCAGATGTTGATGCTTATAAGTTTCTAAACATCGATAAATTTATTTTAGATCAAGCAAAAGTTGACTTTGTGATAAAACTCGTATTTGAGTTACTTATCAAATGGAATTCTTACAAAATACAACTAAAATTATTGTTCTTGATAATTTGTGCATATCAATGACAACATATGTAATTTTTTTATCCTATAATTGAATATGTCTTTTATAGGGCGAACTGGTACAAGTTGGAACATATGAAGAATATTGCTTGTATATTCACTATCAATTGCTCAACTTCTTAAAGATATTAATCAACGTGGACAAGCACAACTACAACAGCCAATTTCTTTATTAAATCAACAGCCAATGACTGATTCAAAAAATTCAAAAAAAGACAAAATCGATGGATAAGATATTAATTCATTATCAAAAGTCTTGAAACAAAACAAGAAGGAACAGTAAAATAGAATGCTTCTATATCATATATTCGAGCTAGAAGTGGATGTGGATGGGGGTGCAGGTTTAGATGAAGAGAGAATCCTCACCGACACTCACACTCCCTTGTGGATAGAATGAGAAACCGATTCAATCATTCTGCTTCATTCGTTTAATCTCATTATAAATAACTTCTCTAACTTTCTGTGTAGTTGTAAGTTGATCGAATTCGACTGTCGAAGTAAGCAATAATGGAGAGAAAGAAGGTATCACTGGTGAAGGGTGTGGGTGTAAGTGTGGCGTTGATAGAGATAAAACTTGCACCCACACCTATATAGGAGATATAAGAGAAATAGCAATATGTAGATCACTATATCTCATATATACCTGTATGTATTGTGTCTCTTTATCTTTAATATCTCTTATATTCCTGTATGTATGAGTTCATCCGGTTTATCGTTTCGATCTGAAACGATAAAAAAAACTCGTACAGAGCGGTGTGAGTGTGATCTTCTTAAACGGTTAACACCCACACCCACAAACACCCCACCCATACCCATACCCACACAGCCACCATATAGAAGAAAAACATAATTTTGATTTATCTGGCAAAAGCGCTCTTGACGTTCTTTTTATTAGATAACTCAACTAGTTTTAACTATTATGAACGATCGATCGAAGTATTAATTCAATTGTTGTCTCTCTTCCTTAGTTGCATTGAATGATGGAACAAGAGGATTGTTAGGTAATAAAATTTTCAAAGCAGAAAAACGAATAGTGATTGTTTTACGATATGAATATTAAAACAAGAAACCTTGTGTGAAATAATAATTATACAGAAACAATGTATGCACAAGACAAAAGGATTTTTTTCTTTTCTGCGCATCTAGTTTTCATGTCTGATCGAAGAACGAATGAGTGAGAGGGAGACAGTGGAAAATAATAATTTTCAAGTCGGAATGACATACTTCTGATAATATTCGAATTCATATCGGTACCTTATTTGTGATTTTGAATAAAACTACAATTGAATTCGTTTGGTGATAAAACAATGTTACTTGATCGTGGTTTCTTATTAAAATGACGTCGTCACACTTGGTTTCAGCACCGTCGTCAGATCCAACCTCGACAGACTTATGTAGGTTTTTGTAATCTATTTCACAACCATCATAGTTATCAAGTTTGCGTGTCTTAATCTTCTACAGGAAGAGGGTGTGGGTTTGGGTGTGGGGCTGCCTCTTGATTTCGGTCACATACCCACTCCCACCTCGACCCACAGCCACTCACACTCCAAACCCTCACCGACACCGACATCGATACCCACATCCACATACTCACACCCATCAGATCATCCTCCTTGATTTACACCCTACATGGTTTTAGGCTTCGCTTAGTTCCAAAAACCATTAGATTTATAACACGAGAATTCTCGATGGGAACTTCCAAAGCTGAAACTTTATTGTAAACTATTTCTTACGTCTTTAATTTCATTGCTTACCTAGCCAATCAAAGGTTTATTGAAATCTCTCATTAAGAGAATCTTGCTATAGTACTCTTCAAAAATTCTAGACTATATATAGGTCATTTGTATATTGAATCTACATTGAACTTACAATAGGAGTCACTAGTTGTTCGTCGGCGCCCTTCTAGGGTGCCACTCATGGAATATTAATCCAGACAAGTTACAATGCGAGTATACTTATATTCTGATAATGTCGAATTGACTAAAACTTGAATTTGGGCATCAGCAGTACTTTTCAGGGTTGGTGTGCGGTCTGGGTTCTGCCTCATACTCACACTTCACATTGTTAAAAAAACTCATATATTTCACGTTATTGAGATTATCTAGCCTGTAAGTGACGCAAACAAAACTAAATTCGTTACTGTCCCAATCACTCCCAGGTCACAAAATGATTTGACTTCATACCATCAGATACTCAGTCGAATGAAAAATCATTATTCTCCTAAAAAATCTTTCCTTGATTATAAAACTGCAGCTCCGCAACTTTCAGGAATGCACTAAAGATTCAGATTCCGGACCCCGATTTACTTTCGCTAATGCTTAAACAACATTGTTATTTTCTCGAAAAACTCTTCCCCTGACCCTTAAACTCAAACTCACGACTTTGAAAAACGATAACAAATCTGGATTCTCCAACCCAATTACCAACGGTGAAATCTTGCAAGCTACGGCTGTACAAGCGGACATAAGACTGAACGCGTCACTACAACCATACAGACACACACATCAATATACGCATTTTATTTCATATGAACCTCCCTTCAGTCGAGAGAAAAACGTATTTCACACAACTTTCGTGTCTATTAAATTTTAAGTTGCTCTAGAAAAGATCATACGCAGGCCAAGCAGTCACTCCAGAAACGATTGTATCCATCACTGCTTTCAACCCAAATGCAAAACCATCGGTGCTGGGCCTAATATTGACTGTAAACGCATACGACAGACCATCATTTCTTCTCACCAAGAACGCAATCGTTCCTGACATAGCACCGTTATGGCCTTTGTACGAACTATCCAGAATCCATCCTTTGCCATACCCGGCGTTTGCCGAAGAGCCCGTCCACATCGTCTTTATTGTACTGCTGCTCAAAATGTCTGGCTTGAAGCTAAACCCGTCCACTTTCGTCATGATACCTACAAGGTCGATGGGACGTGCAATCCATCCACCATTGGCATCCATGCGACGAACACGAAGATTGTACGCATTGCTCGGGTAGTATGTCACTTCGCCAGGCTTTTTGTTCGCAAAGGTATCTCCACCGATAACCATTCTGCTGGCTTGTGGAGCGTACTTGAAAATGTTATTTCGAAGGAAAAGCTCATAAGTTTGTCCAGAAACCTTCTCGATGATTCTTCCAAGCAAAATGTATCCAAAATTAAGATACTCGTATGTAGAACCAGGAACGTTCTTTGGGGTCCGATTATCAAGAACCCAACTGATTAAGTCTTTCTGACTTAGTTGATAGTTCATAAACATTGGATCACCGCCATCGTTTGAGAAGCCACTGGTATGCTCGAGAAGCTGCTGAACAGTGATAGCTCGGACTCGCTGACCATAGGGTTTGGTTCCATATGTTGTTCCGAGAAGGGCGGACGGGCCAAACACTTTTGAGCTCAGTGAAAATTTGCCTTGCTCGATAAGTTTCATGACAGCGATAGAAGTCATGGGTTTAGAGACACTAGCGATTCTAAACAGATGGTCGGGATGGACTTTCTCACCGGTTCCTGTATCAGCGTAACCGAAGCCCTTAGCAAAGACGAGGCGATCTTGCTTGGTGATTGCAATGGATACCCCCGGGATGGAATTTTTGCTCATATAGGCCTGAATCTGGCTATTGATCAGGGAAAGGTCGTTTCCCTTCATATTAGGATTTTCCCAGATGGCGGCGTAGAGGTCGCCGTTGTTTATGGTTGGTGGATATGTCGATAATAAGTTGGATTATGATTGAGAGAATTTAGTTTACGTTTGTAGATGTAGGGTCTTGTTTACGTATTGCTTGGTTCAGTTCGATAGGTGCTGACTAGCAGTAAGGGACCAGAAATGACATAAAGAATGTCGGTTGCGGTATGATATTGTACTATTCATTAGACGGTGGATCGAGTTGTAATGACATGAGGGTTTGTAAGGGTTGTTTGTAAGAATTGTAGTGTTATCGACGATGTTGTTGGTTAGTGGATTTGTTTTCAGTCGATATTACATTGTGTTGCTGAATATTGGTTGAATCTCGTGGTAGGTTCTGTTTGGGTTGTGTTAAGAAGTATTAGAACCAGCTGATGTCATCTATCACTTTTGCGCATTCTTCCATATGTTGTGATTTTCTCATTCTTCCATCATGGCATGTAACCTTCCATCACGTCATATGTATTCTTCTATTCCGTTCTATTCTGTGTTCTCTTGGATCAAACGTATTGTTCAAAACCTATATATAGCTGCTTATTTGTTCAATAAATTATTCGTGCACATTAGATACAATTATCTTTGACTATTATCCAGTAGAAACAATAAGTGTTTCCGAAAGGATCAACTTCACAGTGGATATACTGGGTTATAATGTTGTTGAGGATGTTGCACTTGAGGACCATGTTTCTATGTGAATGGATTTTATTGCCATCTAAATTTATCCACTTGGAATCAGATAGAGATAGCTTTGATTCGGTATCATGGCCTAGAGAGAATATTACTTTCTTTTTTACTGTTTGTTTCTGGGGATTTATACAGTACTTACTGTTGAAGATTAATGGAGAAGGATGAATTTTAGATTTTTTAAAGTACTCTTTTGCTTGCATCGGGAGGCATAATCGGGGTGTATGAACTCGTAACAAGAAATTTACAATCATTTCTATAGCTGAACAGAGAATGGCATCATCAAAAACAATGGAGCAATAGGTTGACCATTAGCAAACAAATAGACATTTGCTCTTTTTCCTTTCTAGACGAAGTTCAGTCTTAGCAAAGTCATCACCACGAGCAGCATCAACTCTGTCAGTAGCATCTCCCTAGAGACCACACTAACTGCTCTAACTTTACAATAGCCCTGTAAGAGCGGCACGAAGACTCTGGTAAAACCGATACGAAAGCCTTGTAAAACTCAATAAGAAAGTCCTGCTTTCGTAAAGTCCTGTTACGAGTTGATACGTTCCTGACATAAGTGAGTAGGTTATTATTATATAGAATTATGAATAATGCTACAATTGAGGTAATAGGACGGCTTACCAAGGTTAATCCACAACACGCAACTGTGTAGCCTGGAGTTATCTTGACGACAGCAACAGGAGAGATGATTATTTGTTCGTTCACGTTCCAGATTTAGTGCATGGTAGTGGAATATTTGGTTTTTAGAATTTTTAGATAGTGTAACGATTCAAGTGATGAAGTAATCAATAGATAATCCCTTAACTGCTGAAGAAAATATGTAGGCGAGAGAACTGATGTTATTTGCCATCTCGATAGGGAAAGAGTTCTTATGCTTTGACCCAAGCAAGTATCTTTTGAGATTGCACGAAATGGTGGGATGTCACGGCATGATGCCATCAGTTGCAGGTCGCATCCGAATTCCTAAGGTTCATGGTATTTCATAGTGTTGTTATTTGCTAGATTGATTGTTCAGTATTGGGAGATCTGAGCGAGTTGGATAGTTTTGTTCTCATGGAAAAAAAGAATCGTTAGTAATTTATAGGTATAGAAGGATTACTGTTGTCATTGAGGGACGTCGAAAAAGTTGATGACGACGAAGCAATGGATTTCTTCTGGATTTTGGGTTAGATATTGTGATCTGGAGATGAAGTCCATTTATTGACAAACAAGAGGTTTGATAATGATTTGGACAATGGGTAATCTTTCATGATGAGAGTTAAATGTTAGGTTTCCATGTTAAATAACGCTATATACTACTGTATGTAGGTCGTCCGGTGAAAAAATCCTAGGGTAAGTTCGTTACGAGAGACCTGACTGATAGATAAGTAGAGGAAGAAGCGTTGGAACTGAATGTGTAACAGTTCAATACCAGATTCAAGAGTATTGAGAGTTTCGAAGTGTGAGTACAGGGTGGAATCATAGTATTAGGAACTTGTTGAGTTCATTGAAGTTTCTCTGCTAGCGCGATCTGTTGCGCCTGAATTTTTGCTACTTGTGTCCCATGTATCTGCATAGTTTGAGCGAGTTCTGGTAGAAATTTCTCTACAAGCACTACCTCTTTGTAAAGGTTTGCTATTTGAGTGGCATTCAATTTCAATACATCGAGACTGATGGCTTGAAAAACTAAACTGCTGATAGTGCTGATGAAGCGTTTTTTTTCCGTTAGGAATGACATTACATGAGTGAATGTTTTCCGCGGCTGATAGGCATAGAAAATGACATGTAGCTGTAGTCATAGGGAAGCTCCTCGAATTGGGAATAATTGTCTTAGANTAATTAAAAACCTAATAGCTGCCTTTCCTATGAAAGAAAACGATCAATACCATTTAGTTGTTGTGGTACAGTCATGCTTTTTAATAATTGTTTTAAAAGAAGATCATTATTTTTTTCTGTTGTTATTCCATTGGATGAATTACTTAATGGATTTAATAAATTATAATTCAAATTTGATTCCTGTTGTTGTCTAAAACATTAAAAAAAAGAAAAATTTTGATTAAAAAACAACAATCGTTTTTGTTTTCGATTATACATTTTAGTTGATTGTCCAACATGTCTAAGTGCTTGTACAAGTGCTAAAGCAAATTGTGAAACATTCGTTGATTTTAAAAAGTCATCATGAAATAAATTTTGTATGTCATTTGTTTTATAATCTTTCATTCGTATTAGATTTTTAATTACAGCACGGGATATATGAAGGCTTGTAGAATAAGAGTTTCTATATGAAATGGTGTATGCATGATTAACTTCTATTGCGCATTGCTGAGCTGTCGATAGATAGCGCCACCTTCGACGCATCCTGCAGTGGCGCTATCTATTGATACATTCGCGCCTAGCAATTGAACTTAATCATACATTCATCATTTGATATGGTGTAATTTATTGTAATGATCAAGTTAAATTTAGAATACTAAATCATTATATCAGTGTTATATACAGCATGAGGATAAAGATGGAAGGGACCGTTCCTCCAAAGATCTGTTTAGCTTTCCCAGCGTTTGTGTTCCTTGAAGTTCCTGTTCTTCAAGGAATGCGAACATATTTTACAATATTTTGAATGGATTTTCGAAGATTTTGAACTATCTGCATATTCTTGGACGCCTTTTCTGTGATAGTGAAGTATGGGTTCCTAGATGTGGAACTAGAAGCTGACATCTCTATCATAGACCGTGTGCCTATACTAGATATGAGAGGAACTAGTCGTTTTTGATCTTGGTTTCATTTCTTTCTAGATCAGAACTATCTTGTCGATATCTATTTAGAACACATACTATAATATCCTTGACTCTGTGACTGCTCAGTATAAAATGAATTTTACAATTGACTTTCGGTATTTCCTTAAAATCAGTACTGCGAAAATTCATGTGCTCCACTTTTCAAGTAAAATTTTTCGTACATCATGAATCAATTTATTACTTTTATACTAATATCTTGTAATACAGAAAGATCACATGATAAATGATGGAGAAGTTGTCTCTTCTGGTGATCATTTCTGATTTGATATATAGTTTTTTAGTGACCGTTGTAGTTGAGTAGACAATTGTGAGATCAAAACACTTGGTCTTACACATGTTTAGTGTGTTCTCTGAAAAATAGATATTCGCCCTGCTGAAAGAGATAATCTGGATAAAATATTGCATTATGTTATTAAAATAAATTATTTACATGAACATACGAACATCATTTTGTTTTAGTGCATTTCCAAATTAGGGATTTCTTGAGAATGACAAATCCCTAATCCAATGTTTTAGTTTCTATTCAAGTTTAACGGATAATCCATAAAGAATATGACATTTAGATTTCTTTTTTTTTTGAGAGGCCTAGATATTGGTGAGAGACTTTACTTTTGCATAATTCAGTTATTGAACTATTATCTCATATTTTTGACAGATACCTGTGGATTTGTGTCATCCTGTGTTCATCAAATCTACTACTAAAAGTAAAGCATCAACAGATAGAGAATTGCATATTCTGTTTCCGTCATATTTTCAAGGATTCTAGGAGCATTATCCAGGACTTACCGACTTGAATAAACATTTAATGATATTTTTGAATATATTTGCTATGTTAGTGTTCGCAGAAGTTCAACTTATTCAATGAAAGTTTTATTGTTATGTTGTTAGATGTAGAATTTAATTCTGATGTAAACGTTATATTGATCAAAGAAAATCTTTACGATTTCTTTCAATTAAAAAACAAACAATGATTTGAACTTATGAGAAAAGAATCATATCTTTCAATAATATTTGTGCTGCTCAAAAAAAAACAAAAAGAAATAATAGTATTTCATTATTTTATGGCCTACTCACAAGAATGACTCTAAACGCAATAGTATTATCAAGAGATGTGCTAAGAGATTAGAAGAAATTTTAATAGCATTCTTTGGCATAAATATGAAGACTAGGCGCATTCGCATTAAAGAAAAATCATAAGAACTTTAATATTGACAGAAGTTTGTATGTCATGTTTGACGTCACCTTACCTAGAAAATAACTAATGTAATAAACCCCTCCATGGAATAGAGGACTTCCTCTGAAGCAACGATTAGCTCTATTAATATAAGAAGACTTCCTTTCATTAACTAATATATTCATATCAAAATATGCTTAGTTTTCAGTTTTATTGACCTGAAAAATCTTTAAAAATAAACTCTTCTAATTCAAAAATAAGGAAAATACATGATACACAATAGAAAGTCCTGAGTTCTTCTATTACGACGCGGAACCTACTAACGAAGCAATTATTTCAAGTGAAAATCACTATTTAAACTCATCTTAGACATACAGGCACGTCTCAGTGAAACAAGCACACTCCTAAAAGAGTTCGTTCTCATAGACCTTTGTCATCGACCTATAATCGATTTATTAGATTTTCTATCTAATTGTAGATAGTTCCCAAAAAAAAAGCAAATAACTCTTAGAATATCTTGAAAATTTCAATCGAAGACAAGATATTGAATTGTTAAAAATTACCCTTTGTCATAAAATTGAAGTTCACTTGAAAATTCAATAATTGACAATAGGAGCTCACAAGACAGATGTCTATCGGGATAGTTCTCTCGTAATAAAACTATCGAAATATTTGTCCAAATAATTCACTTGTATATGATTAACAGAAAGAAAACGGAGTACTATGTTCAAATGAATAAAATCTTTCAAAAATTTAACTTTATAGTAAGCAATCTTTGCTTATTTGTTCATCGTATAAATGATAACTTTTACTATTATGAAATTTTTTTATTTCGATTCTCAAATACTAGCAATGAATTCTTCGCAATTATCTTCATATACATCTCAATGGCGTTCAAGTATATCTACTCAAACTGAAACTATATCACTTTTAAAATCATTTGATGATTCTCAACGTAAGAGTTATTTCTTAATTTGATATATTTTCAATATATATATATATATTTCGTTGCCTATAATAGTTTCCTATTCATCATTAAATGGTGCAATACCTTTAGTTCATACAACTGATAATAGTTCTAGTTTACTATCAAAACCAACATGTATTCCACAAGTCGATGGATCAATCGATGATGATGATGATAATGATGATTTTCATATATCTTCTATAGTAGTAAAATCTTTAATTGAACAGATTATTGATAAAACAAATTCTGAACGTTCTCGTACAAACAGTGAATATTCAATAGATTTATCAGATTATGTTAATTCTCCATCATTAATTGATTTGATTCCAATATCACCTACAAATCGTAATAATAAAATACAAAGTTCAGAAAAGAAAAAATCCATATCAACATACGATCTTATTCAATTATATAAACAATGGTCAAAAACAAATTTTTCTCGTGTAAAATTTACAATAACAAATGATGAAGGATATAAAATTATATCCGATGATTTAGATTCAGCATGGTCAACAATTATTAATTTAATACGTAATTGTCGTGATGATATGAATTTACAACATTTACCTATGACAAATGAAGAATTAAATGGACATAAAATATTTGGTTTAACAAAACCAATTATTCAAATAATGCTTAATCAAATGTATACAAATCAACAACAACAAATTGGAACAATTATATTACCATTATCATCATCAACATCATCTTTGTTAAATAATACTACTAATAATAATTCTACATGTTCAATAGAAAATTTTAATAAAAAAAAGTTTTTATCATCATGTTCAAGATCAAATATATATGACAGAAAAACTCGTGAACGTCAAAGATTTGGTTGGTTATTAAATCAAAGTAGAAAAATTGAATATGCACTTAAATCATTTGAAATTGATAATGCACTTGTATATGCAAGGTAAGTTGCTTTTTTTGATCTTTTTGAGAAACACGATCTAAACAGAGTACTGAAACAGCGTGAGAAATATTTGCACCTATCCCTATAGATCGCTCCTGGAATTAAAAAAAATGCATTAAAATGAACATTCTCATCAGTTTAATTGCATGACTTTCATTAATAATCAAATTCATTGTATTTGCCTAATTAAAATATCACTTTTAATCAATGAATTTCAAGAACATTAATGTTTACGTTCGTTTCATCATTTGAGAAGCCTTTGTTTTCTGGTGTTTTTGGTATAAAATTCACGAAAGTCATGAAATTAAATTGAACAAAAATCTATTTGTTTTTTTTTCTTCTATAGTTTTAAGTATTTAGCTTAAATCCAAATAATAATTTTAATAGTCAGTCGAGTTCTCTATCTAATGCATCATAAATAAAAATCCATCACCTGTTAAAGTCACTATCTAGATTTGACCTAAGGATATACCTTTATTGAAAAAAATTACGTTGTTGTTAAACATTTTTTTCCAACACCTTATATGAATGATGTCTCATTATATTATATAAATTACTTTCGTATTACATATCTGCAGGATTGAGTAAATAGATGATGAAGAAATGTGTCCCAAAATAGATAGAATACAACGACCTTCTGTAATTAACAACAGCAGCTACACCGTGTTTAACATTTTAACCTCTTCTCCAGGGATTACGCTAATAGATTTTAGTATTAAATTTTAATTGTTGAGTTTGTTTTGTTTTGTTTTTTTCTTTTTCTATAGGCGAATTATTCTTGACGAGGCTTCTGTTAGTTTGCGTCTATATCATTTACATTATTTTTCTGAACGTGCTTTACTTGTTGGTTCATCACCTATACATGGTTGTGGTTTATTTACATTAGTTGATTTAATTGAAGGACAAATGATTATTGAATATACAGGTGAAGTTGTTCGACCATGTCTTACTGATAAACGTGAACGTGAAAATGAAGGAAAAGTAAGAAAAAAGAAAACAAAAAAGCAAAAAATTTTCAATGATATTTATTAGGGTTTTGGTTGTTATATGTTTACGGTTGATTCAATGAATGTTATTGATGCTACGCATCGTGGAAATAAAGCTAGATTTATCAATCATAATTGTGAGGTAGGTATTAAAACATTTCCATAAGACAAAAATTTCATAAAATAATTCTTTATTTTAGCCAAATTGTTTTGCTAAAACAGTTTTATCAGGTGGTATTAAGCATATTGTTATTTATGCATTAATGGATATATCTCGTGGATCAGAATTAACATATGATTATTCTTTTCCGGAAGAAGATATTAAAATTCCTTGTCATTGTGGTACAAGCAAATGTCGAATTTATTTAAACTGATGCGATCTATTTGTATATACATTTATGTTTATTATTACTAGTCAATACTTCTTTTTCTCTCTCTCTCTCGTTCTTCTCTCAGATTTGCTTTCTTTGTACGTTGATTTACATGATGTAAGAGTGTATTTTTCTTTTTTTTTTTGATATATGTATTATAGAAATAGATAAGTGAATAAGAGGTTATTAATTAACATGATGATTCTTTTTTTTTTAACTAGGTCAATCTAGTACTACTATCACAGCAGTGATTGTAATGGAAATTCAATAACATTTGTTACCATGACTAAATTTATAAAAATCTTCATGACCGAAAGTTGTTGTCGTACAGATCTATAATTAGAACTAATATACTTAAGAGTGAAGCAATCATAAGCTCTTCTGTTTTTGATCTATAATAATCCACCAGTCATTTTTTATAAATATAATGAACAACTAATTGACATTATTTGCATTGATGACTCCTCTTGACGAGCTTTGAAAACAAAACAATAAGATGAAGAAATGGACTGGATTAGTATGCTCAATAACGTCATTACAAATCAATGATTTTAGATTTTATAACCGTTCAGAATGTACTGAATATGTTTATTTACTGAAGTAATAATAGTAGAAATCGTGACAGACGACACTCGAAACTATCGTATTCGGATGGATTATCATACAAAATATCTCGAAAATTTAATGAATTTTCTCTTCTATTTTACATTGTGCGTTATTTATTTGAGAACATACTAGGTAAAATAAATTCTTCCAACGTCATTTTATGTTATATTTGATATTCATTATCAGGTTACAACAGAAGCTTTCTAACATAAAAAGAGAATTTACTGAAACATGACATAATTCATTTCTGTAGATTATAATTAAATAAGAAACAACATTTCTTCCCACAAGAATTCAAAGAATCATGACTTTTTTCCACATTGAGACTAGATTCAACTAAAGCAAAACAACTAACAACGTATATGCCGTCTGGAAAATTGATGTGTTGTAAAAATATTTTACCTCTGTATTTTATCGAGATTTTTCTGTCCAAATGATGATTTAAAAGTCCGATAAGACGAACATCTATTCTTCGCAGTATAGAGACACATAGTACGTAATGTAATAATTAGAAACCCCAGACGAGCGCCGTTCCGACGCTAGATAAATGAATTAGATTATCTCATTATCCGAAAAAGTCTACTGAATGACTTTTTTTTCATTCATCTCAAACTTTCACGTCTATGTTTACTAGAGACTTCATTGAATATACTTTTTCTTTTTGACTATCATTATTCTTACCTAAATGTAACATTTGTTGAAATCATATGAGAAAAATGCTATTAATAAACTCTAGGGAAAAGTTATAAAATAAAATTTTTGTTTTTTGTTGAATTAACACATAGTGAATAACAACTTTTTGATGAATTCTATTTTAGGAAACTTTTCTTTGCATACATTTAATAGTCTAGTTACTAAATTAAAAATTTATGATAAGGTTACGAATACATATGAATTTTTATTTTTCGTGTATTAGAAACCAAATATTAACAATGTATAATGAATAGTGTTTGAAATATAACTAAATCAAATTGATCATAACATTTAAAATTTTAATTATCGAAATTAAGCAAATTAGGCTTAAGATCTTTTCGTACTCGAAAAATATTTTTTTGCAAGACAAAAAAAAACATTATTCATAAATATTTGGATCGTTCATATAAAGCCTCTCGTAATGTATATAATATTATTTTCGATAAATTCAATCATTAATTGAATATTTGATTATTGAATTATTGTTTATATTTAGAATAATATATAAATATATGATACATAGTTTTGACAAGATTCTTTGTCCTTTTTCTTTGTTCTATTTTTGTTAACTGCACAGATGGAATATGAAAAACACTAGAAAAATAAATGAATAACTTTGTTTAAGTGCGTTCAAAGAATTTTATGACATATGTCAAATGATTTCCTAACCATGTCGTAACCCTGGACTTTATTATATAGTATGAATATGATTTTTCTCTTGTTGTCTCATTTTTCTAGAAAGAAAAAAAAAGACATTCTCTGGCTTTCTTTTGACAATCTACGTCGTCGCGTAATGATCATATTGATGAGAGGAAAAACGAGCATGAGCATTTCTTTTTGGTAACTGGAAAGAAGAATAAAAGGAAGAAAAAAAAAGCCCATTAAACATTGCCTACATATATTCGTTCAACTATTCATTCATTGAGAGTTTGATTATATTCTCCACATATAGACTAGATCTCTCAGTCGCTTGAAAGAATTTTTTCCTCAAAGACCGACTGAGAAGAAAAAAGAAAGAGAATGTCCTATTCTTCATGAGTGCTAAGAAGAACGATAACAAACGACGATGTTGAACATAATACTAAAGAAAAATCCTTATGGTCGTTTGACTCTACTTTGATAACGACAACAACAAGCACTAAAGAATTCTCTTTTTTTTTCCTCATTTCTCTTTTTCCTTTCTTCTTCCATAGACAAACAAATAAATAAACATCTATATATATATATATAGATATATATATATCTTATTTAATTCAGAACTCATTTCTATATTTGAGTTTTGCAGAAACAATCATAATCAACGTGGAACAATATAACAAGATATAATCGAGACATTTTTCAGATGGCATCTCACATATCTTTCATAGCCTCTGGATTATTATTAGTAATCATTACTATTGTTGTTCAATCGGTTCCTATTGAGAAAACTAAAGACAGTAAGTTCAATTTTTGATAATTATCTAATCAAATTTTTATTCAATATTATATTTAACGTTCATAGTCGGTCAACCATCTTGGATAAAAAATAAACAGGTTGTCAATCATCATCTGCACAAACTTATTCATTCGATAATAACTACATCAAGCTCGACTAGTACTACAACAAATCCAACGACTACAGTTTCTCAAAGCTCTTTATCAACATCGACCATAACACCAGAAATAACTGATAAGAAAAAGAAACGTTATATTGATGATGATGATAATGATGATGATGCATTGGGTCGACTTTTAGATAATGAAAGTTATGAAAATGATGAATTAGATTCTTCTCAATTACCTTATTTTAAATATGAAAATGTTGATAATAACATCGGTCATAAGTTTCATACTAAAGTACAAGAAACAACAGCTAAAATTCATGACAATGCAGATAGTATGTTTTATTTTGATTATTTTTTTCTATGTCATATATATATATATCCTTCTATTTTTTTTTATTTTTTTAGAACTAGTTGACACAGATGATTCAAAAGCTTTTTCTGATATTACAATGACTCCAAGTGAATTAACAGATATTGTACGTCGACGCCGTGATGTTAAATTAAATGATGAATTAAATACAAGACGTAAGCGATCTATATCACCATACAATTTTTATGATACTGATTCGGTATGTAATGTTTATTAAAAAATTCTTTTTCTTATTTTTATTTAGTTTAATAAATAATAGAGTTCATATTGTTCTGAATGGTATAATCGGAAATAAAGAGTCCTACACTTATTCTTTGATTGTTGGTTCGTTTCATATGTTATTAGGAAAGAAAAACTCCGACGCACAAATATTACTATTCATGTATCTAGTTTTTTTTGACCCTAGTATTTTAATGTAAGACGTGTCAAAACAACCGATGAGAAGCATAAAAAGTCTTTTCATTTTAAGTTTTTTTTTTCTGATAAGGAAAGATTTTACAATAGATATTCTTTTTTATTTTAGTTTTACGACCCATATGTTGATTTGATCGATGGGTATCAATATATTCGTCCAACTCGTTCATTTGCGTAAAGATTTCTAACTTTATTTAATATTTTAATATGATTTTTTTTCTTTATATTAGTCCACTCTATTGGTATCCAAGTGTCTATCAACGGAATATTCGTTCAGCTCTTGCACCATCATTCTATGAATCATCAGAATATCCAATGATTAGCGATAATAATGAAAATGATGACAGCCTGGGTAAATAATTCAATTGTATCGAATAATTTATTCATTTTATTTTATTTTATTTAGTTCCAATGTTTGACGATGATATTGAAGATGACAATGAATATGAAAAAAACCGTTATCCTATTTTATTAAAATTATCTAATAGTCCATTAGATAATATAGAATCACCAGAACAATATGATAGAAATATTTTATCGATTGATGAAGATCTTGAAGATATATTTAATGAAAATGATAAGGATGATAACGACGATGATGATGATAATGATGATGATGATGATGATGATGATGAAAGTGATAATGAAGCACAATATCGTTTAATTTATCAACGGAAACGCCCATATTATGTATAGTTTAAAAAGTTACATTTTTAAATAGATTATAATTTTTCATTTCTAGGCCAGTTATGGACCTTTTGAGACATATTTTTGATTGAAAAACTGACATAGAGTAAGTAAATTATTTCTTAAGATTATTTTCGTAATTTAAAATTGTATTTTTTTTTTTGTTTTATTCTTTTTAGAACAATAAATGGTGAACAATACAAGTAGTCCTTTACAAAGAAAAATAAAACAAGAAAAAAAAAAAGAAATAGAGAAAAAAATATATATATGTAACTCATTTATTCTCTCTCTAAATGTTTTGATAAGACATCTAATAATTTTATTTTTCTTGTCGAAAAAAAAAAGAATAATCAATGTCCTCGTTATTTCGTCTTTTTTTTTTCTCACGTTTTTCTTGCCAGTCATATTGCTAAGATATTCATCATTATTTATACACATTTTATGAGAGAATGGAGTTGAAGACCTTGTTTTTCGGTTCATACTATTTTGCCCTGAGTGTTTTTTTTTCGGTTATTATGTGAAAAAAGAAAATGAAAATTCATTATTCAAAGGGCAATGAATAAGACAGTTGATAACATTTCAATACCAGCTATATGCAATAATTGTCAGACAAGTTATGGTTTGAGTTCAGCTGATCGACGTTCTATCATTGTTATGGTTGTTCTTACTGGTGTGGCATTAATATTATGTTATGTAGGTGTACTATTGTTTGCTATTCGTACACGTTTTATTCCCGATAAAGAATCACTCATTATGTCGGAAAATATACATGAAAATTCGGTATTTAATGCTGATGATGTACAAAATGAGGATAAAGAGGAGAATCTACAGGGTGCGGTTAATACAACAGCAATAACGACAGCACCACAACCTGCTATAATTGTGTTGGAAAATGATAACGAGCGATTTTGAAAAAATTAACATTCTTTTTTTTCATTGTATTCATAATAAATAAGCACGATCGTTTTTATCAACAACAAATTTGTTTTGACGAAATAAATATGAAATATAGAATGGTTTGTCTGCAAAATTACCACTATATTTAGCTTTGATGCAGAAAACATAGAATATCACATGTTAGAGACAAAATCGAAACTCAAGAAAACGTTTGTTTTTTTTTGAAAATAGAACTAAAAATATTCCAATTGAAGCGTGAAGTGTTCTTCAGTGTCACTTATATTGATAGAAATTTCCGAATGCATGATTTCTTATAATAAAGTAGTATTTATTATGCATTATGGTTTGTTCATAGAGTCAAAGTTGTCAATTATGTATTTCAAACCAAGTTTTATCTTAAGGGTTAGACTATGAATTGTTATAATTACTGTTACTAACGAGAACATATATCAAAGCGTTAATCACCGATCGAATTGATATGTTGCTCATAAGTAGGACTTAGAGTGAGGATGATTTCTTCTCGAAATATTCATATTAAAAAAAACAAATAATCATGTGCCAGAAAAAAGATCATAAAACCAGCTGTTCTTCAGTATTGAATGTATTGAGAAAGAAGCATCTGATTTGATTGAAACTTTCAGCATATTCTAAGAATCAAGAGATTTATTTATGGACAACAATTCAGATGAAAATTTCTTCTTTTCGATCGGTGATTAACACATGATTTATTGTTTTTATCACTGATAAAGATATGCTCGTTGTTTGATTATACGTAGAAAAAAATATATGAAAATTATCCTGTTACACAAGAGACTACTGTTCGAAGTTATTCATCACTTTGAACCTCATATGTTTAGCATTTAGAAAGAATATCTAGACTAATATAAGGTCAAAAAAGAGTTTATACTAAAAAATAAGTATGTAACTGAGTGCTCTTTGATGATAGATACTACTCATTAATATATAGAGAGGTCAATATTCGCTGAAAGTGATTCTATATTTAATGTATTGATCTTCTCATACCCTCAGGACAACCACGAAAAAATAATTAACAGAAAAAAAAATTAGCTGAGATATATATATGTGTCAACTTCTCTGTAGACAAGGAATATGCTCCCGAATCATACTTTTTTGTATTCCAGTTTACAAATCCTTTCTATATGTCGAAAATATGAGGTCAAAAGTGATGGATAATTTCTGGTTTTATTGAAAAAAACTATAATACAGTTTTTTTTTCATCGCTTCTTACCGTTGAATAAAAACGGATGTTTCATAAAACAGGATTTCAAAAATAATATTCAATTGTTTCAAACAGTTTTATTTAATTATTTAAAGTAAATGGTTCGTCAAGTCTTTCTCTTATATTATGAATTGATGTTGACACATGCGATATCTTTCTAGTAATATGACGTCGATTATCAAGTTCTAATCTATATAATTCTTTATTTCCTGTATTGTTACTAAAATAATAATAAATAATAATTGCACATAGAAAAAAGAACACCAACAAGAATGCACTAGTAATAATAATAATTAATATTAACTCTTGTCCAACATCATTATCATTAAGGTTAACAAGACTAATTTGTTTTGTAGTTGACATCTTAAAAAAAAAGAAACAAATTCCGTTCAAATGCGCCAATATTAATTGATTATTATTCATACAAATAATTCAAAACAGTAGATAAATGAAAAATATTCATAATGACAAAACGAAAAATATTTTATTTTCAATTAAAAATTCATCTCAAAACTTCATCAATTTATATATACGAAAAAGTAAGAATAAATACAAAAGAAAACTAAAATCAAAAATTTATTATAAAATGAATTTTTTATACTTTTCGATGTCATATAATAAGATGATAATTCAATACGTGATGTTGATGTTGTTCCAGTATTTGAACATAAAACTAATGTTGTTGGAGCATTTGCTTGATAACCACAGTTTTGTAAATAACCATAAATTATCTGTGTACGATTTAATAATTTTGTTTCAGCCGTTTGACTTCGACGTGCTGAATTTATTGTTGGTTGCAAACCAAGTAAAGTAAAAAATGTTACAATTAAAGCAAAAAGTAATAATCCAAGTAATATTAATGCCCATAATGGACAACCATAAAACCATTCACAACAACTACATGAACTATTTGGTAAATCACAACGTCCTTTACACCAATTACAATAATAATAATGACGATATTTATAATCAGATTTATAAACTTTTCGTTTTCCAAAATCAAGATCCGACGAATAATAACCACTATGAGTACGTGTACGACGAGCATGATGAATAAAACGACGTTCAGGTACAATTGTTGTTGGTGGATCATTAATAATTGTTGTTTGAATAGGTGGTCGTGGTGGTAAAATAGTATGTTGTTTAATAATATGAGGTCGAGGTGTGATTGTTGAATTGGTTGTATAAGAACGTGTTGTATATGAACCTGTTGAACTAGTTGTATATGTTGAAAGTGTTGATGGTGAATTTGTTCGTATACGTCGACGTCGATGCGTACGATATGTTGGTCTTTCACGAATTGTTGTTGTTGCAACAGCTGGTACAACTGTTGTTGTTGTTGCTAGTTGAGGTTGAGGAACAGTTGTAACTGATGATGTAATTACTGCTGGTGCTGTTGGAATTTCTATCGGTTTAATAATTGTTGTTGTGGTTTTTGTTTCTTCAATAAAAGAATCATCAGAAAGTGTTGGTAAAGTTTTTGCATCTAAAATGCGAGTAGTTGTTTTTGTTGTTGTTGAAGCATTTGTTTGAGGTTGTTGTTGAACAATTACTTCTGATGATGTTGTTGTTGTTGTAGGATGAATTGATGGAGATGGTGTTCGATAACGAACAGTCGATACTGCTTGTTGACGTCTCATATCATATGATGTTGGATAATATACAGTTTGATTTTTAGGAAAAGTATCGAAAAAAGAAGTTGGTGGAGGTGTTGTTCCACGGCTTATTGTATCTTTAATAATAACACTTTTTGTTGTTACTTCTTTTTCAGGAGATTTTGCAGGTAGTGGTGGTGGTGAAGATTGTGGAGCACGAGAAACTCGTTTAACACGAAACATACGTGGACTACCACGACTAATGATTGGTGGTGAAGAACCACGATTTAATGAAGGACTTTCAACAATTGGATATGTATTCTGAAAAGAAAAATAAACAAATGAAATAAAAATAAACAAATAATTATTTTATTTATCATACAGATATTTTAGATGTGTCTGTGTTAGCAAATGTTCTTGTTTTATATGGATAAGATTCAGTTGATTGTAATTGATCGTTAGCAGTTTGAGATTGATCATTATTTTTCGATATAGTTGTTATACGTTGTGTGTTTTGCGCTTGTTGTCGTCTTTGAACTTCTGTTGGATCCAGACGAATTGTGGTTTTAGTCATACGGCTTTCACTAGAATTATTTGATATCGGCATCTTAATTGATGTAGTCTATGTCAATCGTTCGTTTTTTTTATGTAAGTTGAATAAAATACAAAAAGAATTTGTTACTCAACACTTCTGAATCAGTTGGTGGTCTGTTGCTGCTCTTCGTGATGTAAAAAAAAATAATAAAATCATTCTTTTTCTTATTTTAGAAAAATTATTCTTCAATCAACAACGTATTCAACGTAATGTTATATTTACAACGACATCAATATGGGATCCATTTGATATAAATGAAGAAGAAAACGCATTGTATGAACAAGAAAGAGATAGTCATGGAATGTCATTAAAAAATATTTTTTTAATATGTGGATCTTGTTGTATAGTATTATTAATTATACTTGCTTTTTCAATGTATACAACACGAGAACGTATTCACAAAGAGAAAAGAATAATTCAAATAGCAAGTAATTCATCGATGGTAAGCGATGTCAAGTCATCTCGAAGTTCAAATAAATCAACAGATTAAACCATCTGCTGTTTTTTTTTCTGTGAGATTCTCTGCTTCTTGTACTATATATTTATTTATTCTAATAAAGTAGATGTAAGAGATTGAGGATGTCTCAATATAAACTCAACTATTAGTTATCATTTCATACAATATTACTCGAAAAATCTCATGAAAAACTATCGTTTCTACAGAATCTATGCCAAAATGATGGAAAAGCTTGATTAAATTTTTTTATATTATCTACAAAATTAATTTTCATTGCGTAGTGTTCTATTCTTCATAAGCAATTTGAATATCTAGTTCAGTATATTTCACACATCATGTACTTTTTTGTAAAGTCATAAACATGTATATCTATCATTGCATAATTCAACATAGTTTTGTCCTTATGGATCCACTTGTGTAATGTACTCAGCTTTATTTCTTTAGCAATTGGTGCTTATATTTGATCTGTAATTGTGCCTAATTTAATCACTGAACTACCAGATTGTACTTTCGAAGTATGATTTTGTCGTTGTGTTTCTAAACTGCTAATTCTGTAAAGCTCTCTTCGCTTTGCGCATTCATATATATGTGTGTAGCGAGATAAATGTATCTCTACTGTTATGTGTCAGGTTGATATAATAAAAGATGCGGTTGTATGTTCCATATTTTATGACTCTTGTAAGATTATTGCTCGAGCTTTACCAAAGAATCTTTTGATGTCTAGCAATAATGCTAAGAGTACGACTTAAAAATTGATCTTCTACTAAGACTTTACGAACCACCTTGTATACATTTAATCTTCTAAAATCTTATTAAGTCTGATGTTCAATCATTCTCGATTTCGTGAATATGTTCTCTTGAATTAAGGGAAGGAATTTATCACTATCAATCAGTTACTTTACGGGGTTGGGTGCATCAGATTTATCGTTTCGATCGAAAGCGATAAAAAGATTTTGATACTCTTATGACCTCTTTAGAAGTGCTTCTTCTTTTTAATCAAAAAAGCTTTTATATATTTGAAGCAACAGAAAGCGTCTCGGCAGAAATCGTTCTTCATGAGCACCCGCTAAAGCTACTCAGAGGTTTCTTTATGCCTCATTATATATTCATTTATATATGTAGGTATATTAGGTACTTTTCTTAAAACTATTCCAATATATCTTTCCAATACATCTGTATCTGTACAACTTATTTTGAATGCCGATTATTGGACTGTTGATAATTTATTGGCGATTTAACATCAGAAATTTTCTGCAGAACTTCACCCAACTTTAAGAAGTCTCACCAATTCTTTGATAGTGAGTTGAGTTGTACGCACATTGTAGTTCATCTCAACTGTTTGTCAGTTTGTTTTCATATTTGTAGTACGCTGTCAGAGCAAATGGAGTCGTAAAATGCATTTGTATGCGCCATCTGGAGTCTCGACAGGGGCTCGAGATTATTTGAACAGTACTATATGTAGAAAATTATTCTCTTTCAAATTGCACATCAGATTTTGGTCCAAAAAGTATTCTGTGTAAATAGATGGCACTATTTATTGTTTCTGTTAGGGTATTTCCTTAGAATCGAGACATTAAATGGCGGACGGGAGAAATCATGAGAGGTTTTTCAACTGCTTATTCGCTTCATTAAATTATCTTCGTTGCCTTTGACTATAGATGCCGTTCAATGTTGTTTTTCTTTGTCTATGATTAAGTGATAACTAGAAGTTCTGTCAAGAAATGAAAAATAGACCTTTTATCTATACATTCATATTGAATAAGAGTAAAAACTAGATGTTTATTAGGTATGAATATAATATAAAAAAGTGCATAAAATAAATAAAAAATTGTTCTGCTCACGAGACAGTTAATCTATATCTTCTAAGATGATGAGAGAACGTATGGTTAATGTTTCTAGTTATCTATCTATCGACCTAAGTAGCACCCAACACCAATGACATTTCTTTATTTCAGTTTTTTTATTTGTCATGTCTTTTTGGAGTCACAAATCATGATTAAAAATTGATAACATCCATGAACTCAACTATTCATCTTTTGCATCCATTATTGAAATAAGCAATGAACTTACTCCATCGATCAATCATTTATGTTGTTCATATTGTACTTGTTCATCGTCAGATTTTGGCATATTCTCTTGACAGAAAAATTCTAAAATAAACATGATTCATTATAAATCATCCCGTTAGCATGTTTTATTAATATCATTTCAAATAAATGAATAAGACACGCATTGCCATGAAATTTCAACTACATCAATCAATATCTCTATGTGTTTATAATATTTTTTGATTTCAAAAGGAAATATCGGAAATACATTAGGTAAATCGTTTGCAAATTTCAAAACACTTAAAAATCAGTCTTCTTCGTACGAACGAATCATCTACACTGAAATTGTTATTTAACAATTAGAATGGATTTTGTACATCGATCAATATAGAACCGTTATGTTGCACGTGTTATCGTACAGGATAAAAAAATACATATTGCCTTCCTTCATTTATTAATTCACAGTATTGATCACAACATATCAATACTAGACAAATTCAATAAAATATAATTATATTCTATAACGCATAATAAATTTATTACTAATAAGTTCATGTATGACTGTATTAGATTCATGCATGCATGAGTTAAACACATAAATACACATTGATTAATAATAGATCTTTAAAGATAATGTTCAATAAGTCATAAAATGAATGTTGAACAATGAAGACAGTGAGGGAACTTATCTTCATAGTACAATTGAAATAAACTAGCAATGAGTGATTTCCTTTTCAAAAACAGCATCACCAGGCTACAACATAGTTAATGATGAAATACAGTCACCCTCATGTACTTATTCTTTATTGTCCTCATATACCTTGACGAGATCCTGATGATATTCGAGACCGATATTGTTGAACTATTCTCACGCTTTTTGTGCCCTGGCGTACCGTGGTTGATCTTTGTGACATCAATCAGACATGAGAAGATGTATTTAAATCTCGACAACATCTTATTTCGATGCATTCGTCGACGATCATAGAAAATATTCAACTTTTTCATGAATGCAAAACGGATCGCGATGATCATTTACTTCAATTTATTGCTGAAGCTCCAACCAACAATGACTTAATAGATCTTGTACTTTTTACCGGCAAATCACGATACCGATGATGAATATGGCACGACGACAGCGATGACTTACTGGCGCTATTGGGCAATTTCGGTGAAAACACAGCTGCTGTGTATAACGCGACGAAAAAGCTAACAGAGAATAAATATATTGAAGAAACTATCGAAGCAGTGAAGAACATTGGATGATTTACTAATATGACCAGTAATATCGAAATAATAACAAAAATGTTTGTGATAGCACATGATCAATCTTCTTCCAGACATTTGGTTGATTATAACCATGAGCAAATTGTACCATTCGTTTCAGCAACACTTAGTCTTGCCCGACTGAATACAAAATGGCAAGAACTGCTGAAGATTGCGAAAGAACGGATTAGAAGAAGTTTGATTACAGATAACTATGCTAAAGACAAGGATGGCACGTTGGGCTTGGATGCTATGAAAAGTGCCGTGGTAACTGTAGTGTCTCTAAACAATTGTAATATTAAGAAAATTGAACACTGTGGCTCGATTTCTCCATTTTCAGACGACAATAATGGTCAGCTTATAATGTGCATACCTGGATGTGGTGGCACAGGCAAATTACAACTGATTTTGATTCTCACCGAATACTTTCTTGTTACAAAAAGAATGCAAATGATGCGGAAGCTTGCACCCACGGGTATTGCTGCTGCTGAAATAGATGGTATGACCACTCATTCATTTTTGGGCGAACAATGTAACTGTGAAAAGGCGTGCACTATCAAACCAGGTGATTCGAAACTCGAGAAGGAATGGAGACCCGTCGAATATCTCTTAATTAATAATATGAGTATGGTTGGTTTAGCTCTACTTGCGAAACTCAACCAAATCATCTGTGCTGCAAAATATGCCGATCCTCATGTTCCATTTGGTGGTATAAATGTCATCTTCTTCGGCGACTACTTACAGTATCGACCTGTATACGACGCACCATTACATACCAATTTTTCGTTACCGATCAAAAGTAAATCGAGCAAGATACTCACTGAAAAACAAATTCAACATTGTGTTGCACACTCTTTAATTCTTCAAATCAACTTTGTCGTAAAGTTTACTCAACAGATGCAAACAGAGGATACACGGTACCTTCAGCTGCTCGAACGACTTCGTCATCGGCAATGTAATTATGATGACTATGAATTACTGTTAACATGGGTAGTTGGCCAACCTTCCATAGGCTCTCTACGTGATTCACCATGGAATAAAGGAAATTTTCTTTTCTACTTCTGGACAATGTACCATCTTTCTTCGTCTTTTTAGGCTCCTATTCTAGTGTTCCGAAATGGAGTACGAACATAATTGAACCACAAGGCAGCAATTCGCAAAGCAGCCCAATTGGGACACACACCAATGGTATGCGTTGCCCAAGACACTTGTAAAGGCAAACCAATTGAGGATCCGACACTGATTAAAAAACTGTTAGAACTATGCGACAGCAAAACCGAGCCTTTACCAAGTCTATTGCCTCTTGTTCCTGGAATGCCTGGTATTTTAACGCAAAATATTGCTATTGAATTGGGTCTTATCAACGGTGTGAGTAGAATCTTTCGACAACTTGTCTACCCGGTAGATTCTGTGTCAACCGATGTTATTTTCGAAGCATTTTCTAACAACACACAATACGCTCATCGACCTTTATATGCATTAGTCGAAATCGCCCAATCAAAGATTGAATGCAGTTTCGGAGAACTTCAACCAAAAGTCGTTCCAGTACCGTTAATAGAACAAACATTTCGAGCTGATATTGTCAATATTCTTCCAAAAAGTATAAAACCAAAATTAAATAGAAAAGCAGTTTTATCGGTTAAACAATAGACACTACCACTTGTACCTGCTTATTGTATTACGACACACAAGAGTCAAATTCAAACTTTGAATAAAGTTGTGATTGTTTTAAAACTGTCACATGAAATTGATGATATTGCCGCAGTTTATGTACCTTTGTCGCGAGTAAATCGTTTGGCTGATTTGGTTATTTTACGATATTTCGATTACAAGGTACTACTAATCAAACCAAGCAACTCTCAACTTGTTGAAATTGAAAGACTCGATAAACTATATTTAGAGACTCAGACGCGTTTTTCAGATTGGTTTTAATGTTTTTTCTGTTTCAGATGAAAACTCTTGTTAATACTTATATATCTTTTTCTGCATAAAATTTTCTCGTATTGCGTATTCACTCTATGTTCTACACATTTAAACATCAATTTCTTTCTGTATATTGATATCCTCTTTTTCTAGTAGCATTGCTTTTGTTCTTCGTAATGGTAGTGTGAAATTATATTTACTAGGTATAAATATCTCTTTGTTTTCGCACCTTGATTTTTTTTTGTTTTGGTCACAAATAGAATATGTTGATGTCATCGCACAGGTTATAAAACTTTTCATTGAGGTATGAACAGCTATAGCGTGAATTTATAGTGCTAATTGAATCATTTAACGAAACAATGCCATTACACAAATACGTAAGCTTGACTGCAAGCAAAGTATTCGTAAAAAGTACCATTGTGGTTGCAGTTAGGGACATTTTGTTATTCCAATTACAGTATGAGTTAATTATGATTGAGCTACATGGGAGGTGGTTTAATATAGATATGATCAGGCGTGCAGATTATGGCGGGAGGGGGGGGGGGGGGGGGGGTTTTTCCCCCCAAAAAATGAAAACGCGCCCGATTTTCTCCCACACTTTCCACCAATTTTTCCCAAATAAAAAAAAATATAATTGTGGTTTCTGACAAAAAAACGGGTTTTA
>CAJNSZ010000150.1:0-116339 GCA_905329745.1 Rotaria sp. Silwood2 | reverse complement strand
TTTCTTTTTCTTTTTCTTTTCTTCATTACTTTCTTTTCATGTGCTTCGATACCATTAGCATTTGCTTTGAATACTTGATCATTATTTCACAAGCATTGAGCGTCACAAACATTTATGGACTACTTTTTTTTTCGGTTTCACAAAAAACAGATTGTTCAGAAGTTTAATTAGTTTTCAATTTGTACTTGTCTTGCAAGTATAGCCATATTTTGTGAATGTCCAAAATGTATTTGACATTTTTCAGTATTCTTCGCTAAAACATTATCTAAGTTTCAAAATTAACAAAAAATCTACATTCATTGTATTTTAAAGAAAAAAAGAGACTGACTATTTGCTAATAAAGCTCGACTATCAACTAATCCAATATTCTTCCGAAGAAGATCTATTGATGAAGATTATATCAAAATTTTATACCTAATACACGTAATGTCACATTTCGTTTTAATGCTATTGCTAATTCAGAACCGCCGACATGATTGGTATCATTATTACGTAAATTGAGTCCAATTAAACTTTTATTAACACTAAAAGCATCACAAAAACTACTAAAAGCTGGAGAATCCATAGCACCTATTTGATTCCATTCAAGTCGTAAACTAAACAACATGTGCAAATCATAAATTAGAAGAACATAGGAACGAGTATTTTGTCAATGCTTGTTTCTACAAATCCGCAAATTATTTAAGAGTGTTAAGAAATGAGTAATAGACTTTAGTCGTCATGAAGCTCAGAAATACAACCGTGCATTTCCATTATCGTAAGCGAAGATTGCACAAGATCCGTCATAGATGATTGGAATTTATTTTATAATATTGAACGAATTAATCTGAAAAATCTTAATTCTTTTTTTATTCAATCATAAATATGTATTTTAAATTCTTATTATAAAGAAGCAACAAACCGAAATTCATCATTTTTAATTGTACCATTCTGCCAAAAAATCTTATTAATCGCTCAAATGAACATAAAATCAGCAGAAAATAATTATCATAAATGACATCTTTTTTTTCATGACCAGATTCGATGTCAAGCATTTATATTCATTATAATTCAACTTACTTTGGTAATGATTTATTTCTTCGTAGTACTTTTGCTAATGTTGCAGTGCCAGCTCCATGAATACTATTTCCCTAGATGAATAAAACAAGTGTTTAAACAAAACAAATAATCTTTGATCATTTACCTGCAATTCTAATCTTCTACATGTTGTATTCGTCACAAGTCCATGAAGAAAAGGAAAAAAGAAAAACATCGAATAAATATAAAAGACTAATCCTATTTTTGGTCGAATTAGAGTCTTGCAAAGAGTCAGGCATGAAACAAAGTCAGAGTCAAATTCAACTCCAATTTTCTTTCGTCTTCATATGCCTTGATAAGACGCCATAGTGACCTCCAAAATGTATCAATATATACAGTAAATATCAGAGAACAAAACCTACTTTTCAAGGATATGGATGTGCTTGAAGAAAAGACCCACAGTACAACTGCAGGAGAACGGCACTCTATAAACTAAATGATCTAATTGATAGGGCACATCAAAGAGTGTGGGTGCCTCGGTGTCGTTCTTGTGCAGTTGTACCTATATGAAAAACAAAATTGTCTATAAAACATCATTTTGAAAATTTCCTTCTTCTTAACAAAAATAATAATGACATCATTCAACGATTTACCTATTGAAATAATTCGACTTATATTCGAATATTTTACATCATTAGAAATAGTAAAAACAGATTTTTTTCTATTAGTCAATTTTTATTTTTGTATTTATTCCTTCTTTTAGGTTCATTCATTTGAATCAATTGATTGATTTTAAAATGCAAGCTATTGCTACAAAACATATTATTGATAATTCAAATAGTTTGATATTAAAATTTCTTCGAACTAAATAAACTTATTCGTGTTGTTATATTGATAATTATGAAATTAAAAAAAACAGCGAAAACCATTGTTTGTTTGTATTCTAGATTATGTTTTTAAATATTAATTATTTCCTTATCAAATAAAGACTGCCGCTCGTGAAAACATTTCAACAAATGTTCAATCACTTGCTGTAATATCAATTGAAGATGATGATAATAATAATGATATAACAACAAATAATTCTAAAGCAGAAATAAAAAAAACCTATTAAATCTGTTCGTTTTGTTTCAATTATTGATGAAAATTCTTTAACACCAACTCTGCCACGTCCATCATCCCTACAACCAACATTAATTTCTTCATCATCAATTATGCAAATAGATAATAAAGCAAATCAAGATACATTATGGGATTTTATGAANTTATACTGCAAGATTTTTCAAAACTGATTTCATAGATAGATAGAGGAGACATTTTTCTACATAGTTTGTGAAGAAAATTGTTTAAAATATTGAAAAATAAAAAAGATATAAGCATTATACAAAACACCCTAGATTTTTCTTCTACATTTACCCCATCTCACTCTATTTCATGATTTTACCTATGACGATATATAATGAGAAAACATATATACAAATCCCCAAAAGATCTAATATTAATTTTAAATATTTCCACTAGGTATTGACTTTTTTTTTTTTCTGTAAATGATGACTATTTGTTACACAGAGTATTTCAAAAGTTTTGCAAATTTATTAAACATAAAAATTCTTTTTTCTCAATATACATATTACATTTTTATTTGTTGGTCTTGGTTTACATATCTATAAAGCAATGAAATCTATCTATGTAAAGAAAAAAGAAATAATCAAACTGTTATCTTATTTTGTTCCAAACATACGTAGTCTAATCATCATTGAATATTGACTAGAGAAATGATGATTGGTTTTGTTTTTATATTTAGATAAATATATACTCAATAGATAATAAAATCATTCTATTCTATAGTTTCATTCACAATAGCGTGCATTGTATTATTATCAGATACTTTTTCGATAGTAAATCTATCTGAAGATATAGTATTTCGTTCAGGAGAACTAGTTGGTGTTGATGGTAATGATTGTTTTCTATCAATAAGAGGTTCCATTTCAACAGTGATATTAGGTAATGGTTGATCTGTTTGAGATATCGCTCGAATAAATGTTGGTCGAGTATTAGTTGTTGTGCCAGTAGCTGGACGACGTAATGCAGGAAAACGTTTTGAAAAAAATTTTGTCGAATCAAAAGCAGATATTAATGAACGATTTTCATTTGTAGAAGTAATATTTGATTGTACTGGAAAATTGGAATCATTAGTTGAATTCATTCGATGTATATCAGCTAATTTTCTTTTAATTCGATCAATCGTAGCACTATCAGATGTAATTGTTTGATAGTATTGTGGATCTGGCTCATTTTGTTTTTCTGATGATGCATAATATATTTTCCATAAACGTTGCCGTCGTTCAGGATCTTTTAATTCATTTAATATTTGTTTTGTTGCATTATCAGCTTCAATATTTTGATATTTTGTAAATGGATTTGATGTTCTCTTTTGAAGACGATCTTGTCTTGATGAATATGATGATGAATCAAATAAATATTGTTGTTGTAATGTACGTGGACGTACTTGAAGAAAAAGCATCATAGCTAAACCAGTTGAATACCAAACAAGAATAATAGCTATATAAAGTGCAGCACCTTGATGATCATATGAATCAGTAGTTGTAGTTGGTATTGTTATAGTTGATATGAGTAGATTTTCTTGAGTTATTGTAGAATTGAACGATGAAGACAGTGAAACAGTCGACATTTTTTTTGTTATTGTCTAAAAATGAAGAAAAAACTATAGTTGAATATTTTTTTTTTGAATAAAAAGTGATTGTAAAGATCTATACTGAGGATAATAAAATTTTTCAGATTATATACTATTAAGATGTTTTTTATCGTTTATCCTAAAACAATAAATAGGTTCTTCACGTGTAGGTTAAAAAGTTTTATATAATAAAATCTGCTTGCTTTATAACAATCGAAGATAAAAAAAACATCATTTTATCGGTCATGTAATTATTAAAACAGAAAAAAGCGACAACAATCATATTGACTGAAGCTTACAGATGAATATTTCGAATATTCAAAGTAATAGTCTATTCTCAGATGTTTTTAGTTAGATAAAGCTCGTTAGCTTGATAGAAGTACGTGATATTGTGGTTGCACATAAAAAAAACTTTGCCACTTTTGACAAAATATTTATCTCAAATGCTTGATATTATATCCATATGATGATCTTTGCATTAAAATAGAATAAATGTCAATATATTGTTATTCATCTATCAATCTATACATGTTGTGTGAGGTGATGCGAATGAAAGATACAATATCCAGGACAAATTTTACTTGTTTGAAAAAAATAAAAAGAATTTGTTGCGAACAAATGTTCACTAATTTCAATAAATATATTATTTACCAGTGAAGTTTTTCATTGTTAAATGCGTTATCTTAAGCTTTAGACATATATCAAAGAAAGTTTCCATTAACGGCAAAGTTGGGAGATTTGATCTTCATTCGATCATTTTCCACAAAACTATTTTCTGAAACAACAACATCTCAGACTAAATCATTAATCTTTGAAAATATAAATGACATATAATAGCGAAAACATTAATGTTTTGCAAGGAATCAGATTAATATTGTAAACAAAGAATATGAATAAAATGAATCAATATTTTCTATTGATTACTTCTACGATATCAATAGATACTCTATATAAATTTCAACTACAGGTTTATTTATTCTCTTAAAGATTTTTATAATACCATGAATTGATCTTATTCATAGAGAATTTGTTTTATTACTTTAGAAAAAAAAAGCGAACTCGATTTTTTTTTTTCTCTTTTCTTCAATTTCAAAAAGAAAGTTCAACAATAATAAAAATAAACTACACATAATCTACTTCTGTAATAATCAAACATAAGATTTCACTGTTGAAATTATTGAATATTTTACTATGGATTTCAAATATTCTCATTGTTGACTATTATTCAATTGTTATGTTCTATATCTTTATTATTTTTTTCTGTATATACTTGTACTACTTACCTGATAAAGAGAAAGAAAACGAATCTTTGTCTTCTCTTTCTTTTTTCTCTCGTTATTGGCTTTTGCTTTTGTTCTCACCTTACGATACATTAAGAGCTACCATATAGACAATTGATTTGTTGTTATTTTTTTTTACATCTAGCAAAAGAAAAGAAATAAGTGACTTTTGCATTAAGACAACTGATGCGTTTCTTACATTTTTTTATCTGCACGTGTAAGCATCCATTCTATGTTATCTCGATGATTTTTTTTTGTTGGTCTTAATTATACACCGAAACAGACGAAAATAACAAAAGCAAGAAATAAATATTCGTTGTCCCGGTTCGTTCTTTTTCTTCATCCATTCACTATTGATTACGGATGTGTATGTGTGTATTTTAAAAGACAAAAAAGAGAAAAGTCATTATTAACTTTCATGTAGAAATATTTTAGTTATTCATTGCAGCTTGTATTCAATGACAAGAATTCATAAATAGGAATGTGATTACCTTAAATGTTATATATCTATATATTATAAATCTATACCAGCTTCGAAGACAGAACTCAACAAGAATATTCTTTTATGCTTTCTCTTACTTATGTCCATAAGCGCATTTTTGTTCTATGTGGATAGACATGTAAAACAAAAGATAGACAAAAAGAAATTCAAGATGATTATTGTGAGAAAAGTAATTTTATCTTTTTTTTTTAGTGTTATTTTTTCTAATAGTATTTATTTATCAAATACCATTTCACGGTAGATTACCATTGTTCTTTAATAAATTGCAAATAATCAACGATCTGTTTAGAACAAATATAAGACAATCGAAAAAAGTAAACAGCAAGAAAATCATAGTGATGAATGCATGAAAGGAATTCTATATCTAAAATCTGTACAAATTTCAGATTTAAAATAGATCAACACATTAGTAATCATTTACAATAGGACTGAAAGTTTCAAAGATCTAGCTATTCCAAAACCTACAAAATATATTTTCAATTCACGCATTATCTATTTAGGATTTCCATGTACTGTGAATCTATAATAAGATAGATTCAATAGCTCATGTCAAAACTGCGTGAGTACAGATTTTCTCAATTACCACAAATATCGTACTTAAGTACGAACATTTACCGCTCGGATCAGGAGCACGCGTATGAATGTCGACAGTTCACATCAGGAGTACGTGCACGTACTCACACTTGCCTAGTTCTGACTCATATTTTATTTTATGACGTAATATGTACAACGACTAAATTTGATGAAAAAAATTGTTTGTTATTACAAATCCTTTCTATTTCTTCTTAGCATATTTGTCAAGAATTCAGATTTTATCTAATATTTCGCCCTGAATTTTGCTGAGCGTAATTAGACCGAATACTATTTTATACATATTCTTATTTTATATGCCATAATCAATGATAGAAGCAGCCATTTAAACAATAATAATTTCTTAATTAGAATAGACTTAATTATTCGTCCATCTGACTTTATGTCAGACATGATTGTTATTATTTTATAAATTTCACTACATGCAAACAAACAAATTATTTACCGAAGCCGAAACAATAACAAAAAAAAACAGACATGCATGAGACTTCCGTTTATCAAAAAAAAACAACGGAAAAATCATTATCTGACAATATGGCGTCTCAGGACACAATGCTTATTACAATAAATTAAGAGAAGTGATAAACAAAGTCACAGACGAAGAGAAAAAAAGAAACATAACATTATCGCATTTGATACAGTCCATTTAATTTCGAATCTGGATTTCTGGTACATTTTGTTTTAGCAAATACATTCCAAAATCGAAGTGTTTCATCACCAGAACCCGTTACAATGGATTCTCCATCGGGACTCATTGATAAATATAAAACACGTTGTCGATGACCGACTAATTTTGCTAATGGTTCCATTGTTGGATATTTCCAAATAACAATATGATTTTGTGCAACACCATGTGTTGATGCAAGTTCATTTATAGAATTCTTTGACCATATTAATTGACATACTTGAGAACCTGTATCATATATACTTGATGTTTGACATGTTAATGATGAACGAAAACGTATATGTCGATCAGCTGCACCACCACCAGATGCTAATAGACCATGCTGATGTGGTGACCATGCTATGGCTTTAACAGCAGCTATATGGTCATTAAATGAATGTAATGGTTGAGATGATTGACTTTTTGACCAAAGAAATAAATGATTATCATTTCCACCACTAGCAAGTATAGATTTATCAGGTGACCATTTAAGACCACAAACTTCTTGTGTATGACCATAAAAATGATGAATAGTTGACTGTTGACGTATGTCATGTTCTAATATTGATCGATCACGTGAACCCGAACATAATGACCAATCATTCCAAGCAAGTACACCAACACGATTTGTATGTTTACATATTGATTGTACACGTTTTCGAGTTGTTACATCATACATATGTACATGACCACGTTGAGTACCTACGTTAGAATGAAGTTTATTTTTTTAGAATATTTAATGAGAAGGTAGGAAATAATGTTTTTGATCAAGAGTGAAAAGAGAAGGCATTATAAGTACAGTATTTTACGAGTAAGTCGCTCGAGATGATACCTAGTCATTAGGTAGGACCTGTTAAGATTAGAATTATTCTCTGTGTGCTGCTATTTTAGAGTTATAGCTGTTACATTGGATTGTTTTTACCTTTGGCACGGTATTTTTGTTTTGGCTGAGATTTTTAGTAAATTCTAATGACTTTAACAGCTCTCGATGGACAAAATTCACTTGTCTGAATTTGTTTATAAGTGCCGTGTCAAAGGTTAAAAAAAAACTAGTGTAACGATCATAACTCCAAAAATGGCAGCAGATGGGAAAGACTTGTTTTAGTTTTGTTCAATCAAGCAATGTACTCAGTAACCAGATTGAAATGGCTAAAATATATGAAAATATCGCGTATAGAACAAAAAATAAAGAATAAAAATTCTTATATTCATATTTTTATTATTACAAGAGATGACATTATCTAATTTGTCATGTAAAAGATTGACCAGAATACTCAAAACACGCATATACAAACATTTAGTTAAGGGTTATTCTCTGTCGACATTAATTTTTGCGTACCTCAAGATTTATGAAATATCTTGTAATAATCATTTCCTTCAGGCTTACCTGAAGTGGTCGATGGTCAAATTATGCAAACATAAGCTTCCAACGTGACTACCCATTAACATTCATTTGTACTTTACTATTTTTAGTCTGTTTGCTCCAGTACTCACATGGAGATCGGACGATATGAAAAGCTGTGCAACTTTTTTATTTCATGATAATAGTGAGTGAGCGAAAATATTATTTCAACTTTTCACTGGATGAGATTTACATTCCATACTTTAGCTTTATTCTTAATTGTCTTCTGTTTGCCCAATAGTAACAGCTAGTCTACGAATATTGATTGATGATAAAAATAATTGTTTGAGCATTATGTAAATAAACACATGGTCCTAAAGCCACACTAAGAATATTTGATGATGACCAATCAATTAAATTTAAATAAAAATCATCTTGTAAATCTGGTGCATCTAAAACTTTATATGGAAGTTCAGGTATATGACGAAGTTTTCGTTTTGGTGAATAAAGTAAATGTATTGATGCATTTGATATAGGTGATCGATTAAAATGTTGTTTTGTAATTAAATTTGATTTCGATTGAATATTATCTTGACGTTCCGAATAACGAAATATTGATGGATTTTCTTTACTAATTAAAGATTTTTTTGGTGTTACTACTGTTTTTAAATTATCATGATTTGTATTTTGTACATCAGAAATTTTTAATATTGAATCAATATTTGTATTTAATAATGTATTTTGTAATAATTGTTCATAAACAAGTAAATCTGGTTCACTTGCTGTTATACCTGAACTAAGACCTATTTCATTAAATTCATATTTACATTTTTTTATTGGTGATGAAGATGATGACGTATTATTTAATGGATAATGAAGAATTGATGCTTATAAAGAAGATCTTAATGGAATGTATCGATCACTTGTTTTTATCGGTGATTGTATTGGACTTGTATATGATGATAGAGAATTTCGACCATTCATCGATAGAAGAAGACGACGCTCAAATTGAGCATCCATTTGATAAAAGAAAACAAATGAAATAAATACAACAAACAAAAATGACTAGATTACAGATCTAAAATGAAAAGAATAATAAAATTGATTTAAGAAATCACAGACTGTTGTATTTCTTAAGCAAATGTTCTATCTTTTGATATGATGTTATCATTTGACATACGACATCATTACTTTTTCACGATGATTCTTTGTCCTTCTTTTACCCAATATTAATCTCAACTGGTGTAAGTGTATATTCTACACTGATACACACATCCTCTTTCCTCACATGAGAATATGAAAATGAAAGCATTGTGGAAAAGTGGTTATGTCATATACGAATAGATCACATCAAGACATTTTGTTCTGTATTATAAACAGAGAGTCAAATGAATCAACAAAATAATTAGTAAGATAGATTCTTGATGGCATTAATACTATTTAATACAACTAAGAATAATTCAACTCAAGAAACTTACAATAGTTAGATAACACATTATTAAACTTTCGCTTTTTTAATTGGAGAAAACAAAAACATACGCAATCAATATAGATCTATGTTCATTAATGTGAACCGATATAGAACGGTGTTGTATGGGAATGCTTGTCCATTAGGTAGTCATTGTCCACAATACAAAGAACATTGATGAAGAAAGACCAAAAGATTAACCAATATAAAATAATTCAATGTAATCTTGTTTTAAACATCGATAAAAAAGAATTTAACTCAAAATGAAAACCAATTACTTCAATCGAACTTTATTCGAAACAAAAACAAGAAGTTTCAATACATAGTATATTCAAGAGTTTTGATAGGTGTCGCTATATGTCTAAAATCATTCGATTTGTTGTTCGTACTTCTCAAAGGTGATCATACTGACTGTCGGAAACGATGTTTAAAACGGCGTCTATATTCCATTATGTTGCCGTAATCTATCAGCGCGTTTTTTTTTCGCTAGCAAACGGTCATCATTTTTGGTGTCTTTTTCTCGAACTTGATTTTTACATCAGCCAAATAAAACTTAAATCTTCAGAGAAAATTCAAGTTAGTATTCTATGTATCGTGAAATAATAAATAGCTTAGTTCAACTATAAGTCAAACGAATATATAATTCGGCGAAAATAATGCTTGGAATCACGGTTTTTTGTGAAAAGAAAATGAATTTTGGGATTTCGAGAAAAATAAAAGTGAAAATTGAAGGATTTTCTATTTCGTCGACCTAGATTGGTAAAAACAATTGAGTACGTCAAAAATAATTATCTTTGTACATTCAGATATCTGTGTTTTTGTTTTGTTTTGAGAGTATTGTAGAAAGGCAAGAATTACTATTTGATAATTACTTCTGTCATGATACTAGTGACTTAACTGACATATTGATATGAAAGATCATTGGATTTCTCTTTAATATGTTATATCAGATATGAATTATTTTGTATGAAAGAAAACCTTGGCGTAAATCAATATAAATAATTTTGTTTATAAGTGCTAAACATATCTTGTGTAATAGAATATTATTGCGTTTCTGTTATTGTAAATTGTCATGTCTCTTGTCTTTTGTTTTCAATTATTGATATGTAATTATGATTGGTTCTTTATAATCCTATGCTTGAGTTAAAAACACGATGACCTTGCTTCATTTGCAGTAATCTAGCTTTGAGAAAGTATAGACACAATATTAGAAACGAATACATATTCAAACCAAAAAATTGAAGACTTTACTTCTTATTCTAAGAAAAATATGGCAGTTCACGCTTTGCTTCAAACATAATTTCTTCGATTTTTTTTCAATAGAGACAGTATTCAATGAGAATATTTTTCTTTGCTATAAGTACATTTTACGACGAATTTCTAGACATTGCCATAAATATGAGATGATTAACACAAATGGTAAGTAATGGAAGCTTTTTTCTTTTTAATGAACAATCAATAAATTTCTATTGGTTATTTTAACACAATTTAATTGATTATATAGTCATATTTTTGCAAATGAAAAATATCGTTTTGTGGTTTTTTTAGAAGTTTTTGAATTGATAATTAAACGAAAAAGTAAGACTTAGGGATACTAGAAAAATCTAGAAATCTCTGCATAAACGGTTTTTAGATAAATGATAATAACTTAAATAAATATTTAGTCATTGATAAAATATTTCAATCATTCGTAACGAATGGAGAGAAAATGGAATATTCCATACGTCAAAGATATATCAAAGCGATTCTCTTGAATCTTGTAGCTATTTCTAGTATACTATCAATATTTAGTCAAAAATATTATAGTTTGAATCGATTTTTACATAATTTTGTCTAAAAATGAAATCTTAATAATCTCACTGTACTCATAAGACATGTTAATAGTAGACTTAAAAAGTCTAAGAAGTTCTCGAGAATAGCTTTGACATGCCCTTTAAGTAGAGAATTGTCTCATTTCTTTTCCTCGTTCGTAATGAATTTCATTATAAACTTAAAATTTAATAAAATTATCATTCTGTAAGCAAGAATAGGTCATCATGAATAAAATTTAATAGAAACCTTTTATCATACATGAGGTTATTTATTATTCTTAAATTATACCAAAAAAGTACGAAGAAAGAATAAAAAAGAAACTTGATAGAAGTTTGTGATCGGCGAATACTATAGCCCTTCGTCTCAAGTTCAGATTAAAATTTCGATTTTTCTCCGATTTTAATGTTTTCTGCTCTTTTATGTTATAAAAGAAATTAAACCTATTTTAAACGGCAACAGCTATTAACAAGTAGAATTGATGAATCATTTTATCCATCTGTGACATTTATCTTATCTTGAATTCTTTTTTAGATGACTGTGACGTGTTTCTTATATCTTTCTTGTTTGAATATTTATTTATAGATTGTAACTCTTGTATATCAATAGAAATTTAATTAATTATTCTTATTCGAATAGTTAGAAAAGGAAACGTCATCGATTTACAAACTGAATGTTCACTAGTAAAACTCGTTGGGTTCAATCGAATCATAGTTTGATACTCAATGAGAATTTCTAACTAGAATCGGATAGTCGCCTCAAACATACGAAATACTTTATTTTTCTATTCAATTAGTGCACCCTATATATTCCTTAGGTGGCAGTCTATCGGGTCTAGAACGAATCCGATGAGCTTTATTCACTAACGATAATGCTTAGCACGACGACTGTAAGTTTAAATGACGAGAAAAAGAAACACATTTACTCATAAATGTTTGGACAGCTCATTAACAATGATTCTTTGTAAAAAAAAAAACCATATATCATAATAAGAATAACTGAGAAGTCGACAAAAACAAACAAAATGTTGATATCAATATAGCGTCAGACGATAGCAGTTTATTATGTTTCATTCAACACAAATATCAAGAGCAGTACTTCTATACTTGGTTATCAACGATATTACTTTTCTTTATATGCCACACTCTTTTGTACACAAACTATTCTTCAATCTAAATTTGAGATCAAACAACTATAATATCATATTTTGCCAAAGAATTTAAAGACATCGAAACAAATATTTCATTATAATAAATTATTCATAAATCTTGATATTATTTCTTTTTAGCCTCAGTTTCAATACCTTCTCAACATCATATTATTCTTGACTGTTGAGCTTGATTGGTATTTCGAATCATCACTGGCCAATTAAATATCAAATATAATCATATTTGGTTTTTTATATTTAATTAAAAAAAAAGGAACAGCAGCAACAAGCAAACACACAAACGCACACGCACGCACACAGTAGTAGCAAACAAAAAAAAAAGAGAAAACGAAAGTTGGGGAAATACATCCGTGATGAACATGAGGGGTAAAAACAATTGAATATGAAGAAAATGAAAATTCATCTTAGTTTTCATATGCATGAGTTAATGATTTATAATACGTGGCAAAACAAAAGAAACCGTATTAAAAAACAAAACAAAACAAAAAAAAAAGAAAAGAACAAACGAAAATTTGTTACATAAGTAGCAACAATGAATGCATGTATATTTTTTTTTGTCGCAACAATAAAAGAGAAAAACAAAAGAAAACAACAAAGACTAAAGAAGTCGCATTTGCATAAGTGCAATACAACAACAATAATAATAATAACAGCAACAACAGCAAAAGAAAAAATCAGTGAAATGCTTGTGAAAAACACACTCTTAGATTGATATATTAACAAACAAGTAAAACAAAAGGAAGGCAGTGTGTTTGTTTTTTTCTTGCTCCGTATACGAATCGATTCATTCACCAGGCTCTCAAACATCACACACATTAGAAAACAAAACAAAACAAATAACACAACTCAAGCAAAACTGTTCTAGATTATGTGCGACACGCTTTTTATTTTTATTTTTTGTTTGAATAATACCAGAGAAAAATCCAATGTTCGATTGATTAGTGCAACAAATAGAATTCATTATGTTAAATTTTATTGTTTTGGAAGAGTTGGGAAATCAAGCGCATTCGCAAGATCAGGTGTATTTGAATCTGTATTTGATCGATTGTAACCACCGCCACCACCACGTGCAGAATTTCTATATATTCGACGAAATTCTCCACGACCAGATCCTTGTCCTATTTACATATATATATATGCTTAGTATATACGAAATAGTGCTCTATTACATCAATTTTCAACTAATATCATAATAATAAAATTTTAATAGGACCTATTTCGTTATGATATGTGATGGTTATATCAGTGCGTATTGTTTTATGCCTAACCGTCTCTACACATACAGAATGATCTGAAAAATAATAGGATAGTTTTTACCGTTGAAAGAAGAATACTTGGGAATATTGAATAATACAAGAAACGTAATATTCATAATTTTTTATATAGTTCGATATACCCAAGTCTTCTTTTCAACAGCGAAAATTCCCTGGTGACTTTTGGGTTACCCTTTATATATATATATAAAGACGGGTGTCTTGTTTGAATCTATAGTTTATGAGTGTGTTCTCAAGAAAGTTAACGAAGTAAAGTTAGCTTAACCGTTGGCACTGTTCCTCTTTGTTTTAGATGAATAAGGAAAACTTTTGCTTCTACATTAAAGTGTACATTGCATTTTTAAGTCACGAGTTATTTTTGATAAATTATTATGTTCTGTTGGCGAAGGTCGACAAGAGGTTGAAGGTGAAGTATGAGCTATTTGTATTTTATATTTCGTTTTTGTTCCGTCGCAATTACCTTTTATATAGACTAATGTATAAATATAGACAGCTATGCATTAGAGGAGACGAAGAAGAACAAGAACAAAGAGAATACATATCGTAGATAATACGAACTAATTTAACCATGACACATCGTAGCCAGATAGCTCTTATTGGCATAATTACTATGACATTAGTTGAAGAATGATATACTAATGCAGAAAAAACAGGGCGTTGTTGTTACTATCATTCTACATACACAGAAAGCTTGATATAAGGAATTAAAGTACTCCTGCTATTCCTACTACCATGCCATAAGTAATAATTAGAAAACTACTAACTTGAACCGCCATGATATGCTCTTGGTTGTTCGTCGTTTTGATATTCACCGGCCTGTTGAGATGATGGTAGTTGTTGTTGACTTGGTGACTTAGCTGGAAAGAAAAAGAAAAATTTTATAATAATTTTATTTATTGAAATAATATATATTACATCTTCGTTGTTGATCATCTCGATATGGTCGATCTTGATAACGACCAGCACCACGACGTTGTCCACCTCTTGAACCACGTGGAATTTCAATTGGTTTAAAACGAAGTGGAATTGTAATAATTTTTTTCTTCCCACTTAAATGTTCTTCTTCAACTTCTTCTTCACTTTCATTTTCTAAATAGTTTATTTTATTCTATTTTTTTTTCTTGTGACTTTTTATCATTTAAAATTTTACCTTCACCACCACTTCCTTCTTCAAGTTGTTCACCATCAGATTCTTCATCATCATTCTTTTTTCGATATTTTTGTTCATATTTTTGCCATTCTTTTGGATCTACACCTTCATTTGGTGCACGTCTATTAAATTGTGGAAATTTTTCGTGTTGAGCTTGTTTTTTAGCTTCTAATTGTTTTTTATATTCATCCAGTGTCATTTGTTTTTCAGCCTCGTCAACTTGTTGTGCCCAACCTTTTGATGCTGCTGCTGCTGCTGCTTGATCTGTTGTATCAGGTGTATCACTAGAAAAAAAAATTGTTTTTTTTACTTCATATTTATTTACAAACTAACAAAAATAAATCTTACTTCGGTATTTGATCATCTGGAGGAATTTCAGTTTGATTACCCCAATTATATGCACCTTCGCCATCTTTTTTCTCAGTAGGTTTAACACCTCTATTAAAACAAAAAAAGAAGCACATTTCATAAAAAAAAGACGAAGATATGATTTTTCCTTTTTAACTTACGAAACAAATGAACGCGGTTGACGATCATGTTGACGACGATTCTGTCGATAAGTATCCTGACCACCTTCACCACCTTCACGTTCATAGTAATTTTGACGATCATCAGTATAATTACGATTATTACGAAATATTCGAGGACGATAAGGCCCACGACCACCACGTCGTACATTTTCTGGTTCCGTTCGTGGTTCTTGTCCTGATGCATCTGTTTCTAATTCTTGACCAACCGTTCTAGCTGAGTGAGGATGCGTGTTGTCAAAATGTGGCCTATAGAAAATGGAAACATTTTTCAAATATAAAAAGACTCATCTTCTGGATTAAGATTTAAAATTTTCTTCGGTAAAATTTTAATTTCTACATACTCGATAGTTTGTTGCATTCCACTAGTTTCTTGTGTTTGTGGTTGTTCCTGTGAACCATCTTCAACATTTCGGTTACTAAAATTACCACGTCCACCACGACCACGAAATCGGCCACCAAAACCTCGACCTCTTTCAAAATTTCCACGTCTTGGTCCACCTCGACCGCGACCACGATAACCACCAAAACTTTGATTATCATGTTCTGTTGCATTATCCCATGTTGCAGCACTTTGCTCAAAACCACTCGTTTCATTTTTGTTTTCTTGTACTTCAAATTTATGAAAACGTTGTGAACGTTGTTGACCACTGCCACGATTGCTACCTTCATACATAGGTCGATCTTGACCAGCACTACCACCTCGTCTTGAATAACCACGGCCACCTAAATATTAAATAAATAAATAAATAAATAATAATCAAAGAACTTCTTTTACCTCGACCACTATCAACACGTGTTTGTTGATTGTTATTATCACTTAAAACATTTGATTGTTGAGGTCGTCGTTGATCAGTATTTGTTGGTTTACCAGTTAAATTTTCTTTATTTGTTTTCGTTGCATTACTACTAGCAGATTTTGCAGTTGTAGTAGCACTAGGTGTTGGTGTTGTTGGTTTTTTTGTTACTGGTTTAGTTTCTTTTGAAGATTTTTTTTTTTTTTCTTCTGATTGTATTTTACTGGCAATAAATTCATCAGGATCTTCATCATGATCAACTAAATCAAGGAAACGATTTCCTGTATTAATACCGTATTCAAAATCGAGCACCATGTTCTTTTATTGAAAATATTTTGTCACAAATTCCAGAATTGCATCTAAAAAATTAAGAAAAAAACAAAGGTAACTGATCAGTATCCGGTAAAATAATCATAGAAAGCTTTTTTTCATTTTTAAAAGCGAATAGTATAAAGTTTTTCATCAGTTCAGTTCCTTTTGTTACTTACTGTGATTAATAATGGTTTGTTGGTGTAATTTAACAAGCGTGTAAATATACGATGTTACCAATTGGTAGGTTAACAAATAGAAAAAAATGATGAATCGGTGACCTGTATGGCAAATAAGTGTGTATCGAAAGAACGAACAAGAGAAAGAGAGACAAACGAGTGTGAATATCGGAAAGAATTTCGGTGCTTAGCAAAAGTCAAACTAACATCGTTAAAGAGGTTATTCAGAGTAGAAACACTGACTAAGAAAAAATGTAAATTTAATAATTTACTATTTCATATTGAAATTATTTTTAAAGTATAAAGAAAAATTTATATATAAAAAATTTTGTTATTTTATAAATGCATTGATTTAATTGTTTTATGCATTTAATATAAATTCTGTAATGATCATGGTTGATTGTCTATCCATTATTTACCATCATTTCCAAAAGTAAATTATTATCTTGTTTCAATGATTAAGAAAAATATGTTTTGATGACATTTATTATATATGAGTTGATTATTGGTGGTTTATGAAAATAATGTTTAAAAGCTGATAGGTCTTTATTTTTTTTTTCTTGTTCGTTCAATCAATATGTAAGTTTGTTTATTTGCTCTATGATCAATCGATCAAAATTCATTATGCTTCTTTTTTTCAAGCAATGTCATTCAATGCTAAAACATCTGCTACGGCAGCTCCGCGTGCATCACAATATGTTGGACCGTATATTCTACAGAAGACATTAGGCAAAGGTCAAACAGGTATATGGACTTTAGATTTCGTGATTTTTGTTGTTGTTGCATTGATTATTGAACTAATATAATTATTTTTCTATATATAGGACTTGTCAAATTAGGTGTTCACTATGTAACAGGAGAAAAAGTTGCTATAAAAATAGTCAATCGTGAAGCATTGTCAGAATCAGTTTTATTAAAAGTAAAGATACAAATGAATTTTAATTTAAAAAAAATTACAAAAATTTTAATTGCTTTCAAAAGGTCGAACGAGAAATAGCCATTATGAAATTAATTGAACATCCTCATGTATTACGTTTATATGATGTTTATGAAAGTCGAAAATATTTATATCTTATTCTTGAACATGTTGCTGGTGGTGAACTTTTTGATTATCTTGTTCGAAAAAGTCGTTTAACACCAAAAGAAGCAAGAAAATTTTTTCGACAAATTATATCTGCACTTGATTTTTGTCATTGTCATATGGTTTGGTATGTAAAATAAAGATGTTCTTTTTTTTTCTTTGTGTAAATTTTATTTTCATTTATTTTTTTGTTTTTTGTTCTAGTCATCGTGATCTAAAGTGAGATGACAAATAAATCCGATTAGAAAAAAAAAAGAAATTATTTTATTGCTTTTGTTTAGACCTGAAAATTTATTACTTGATGATAAAATGAATATTCGTGTTGCAGATTTTGGTATGGCATCCTTACAAGTTGAAGGTGGTTTTCTTGAAACAAGTTGTGGTTCACCACATTATGGTAAGAATAACAAAGCTTAACTAAAAAAAATTGAACAAAATGATTTTGTTTTTCTTAAGCTTGTCCTGAAGTGATTAAAGTAAAAAGAAAATGATGATTTATATAATTCATATGATAATATTTATCAAATCTAGGGTGAAAAATATGATGGTCGAAAAGCTGATGTTTGGTCATGTGGTGTTATACTTTATGCATTACTTGTGGTATGTATGAGTTTAAAATGAAAATCTATTGTTGTTTCCTTCTCTAATTGTGTCACATAATGATTTGTGTATTTGTCAACGGATTGATTCATTGTATATTATTTATATTAGGGTGCATTACCATTTGATGATGATAATCTTCGACAATTACTTGAAAAAGTCAAAAAAGGTATTTTTCATATTCCACATTTTGTACCTGCGGATTGTCAACAATTATTACGTGGAATGGTTGAAGTTGATCCAAGTAAACGATTAACGGTAAATTTTAGTCATTTTAAATTTTATTCTGTTATGTTGCACTCATGCTTTTTACTGACTACATAATATATATTTTGTTTTTATTATTTTGTTCCAAAATAATAAATTTTTGTTTTTGCACTACTATGCTTATTCCAGTTAGAAGATGTCAGTCGACATCCATGGGTAACACAGTATGTAAACGGCGAATATACGCCAATTATTATCGTATATCTATGTTGTCAGTTCATTCGAGTGGTGTATTAAATTGAAAGAATGTTAATAGAAATCATCATCATCATTCATCTTCATCATCTATGTTCGTTTTTTTTCTGTTGTTTTTGCTTGCATATTAGAAATAGAAAAAAAATGCATTTTTCATTGTTCTGCTTTATATAATAGTTTTGATGAAACTAATAGTGATTGTTCTATTGTTTCTTTCTATTCGTATTGAATATAATGTTTGATTGAATATAAATTTATGTTGTTGTCTTTTTGTTTTTATTCAGAGGTTCAAAAACTGACCTTGAACTTGAATCACCAATGGTACAAGTTATTCAAGTATGTACAGAAAAAAGAAAGAAAAGAAATTCTTAATTAAGTCTTTTTTTGTAGACAACAATCATTCCAAAAGAAGAAGATGTTGATGCAGATGTATTTGCAGCAATGGCATCACTGGGTTGTTTTAAAGATCGACCACGTTTAATTGAAGCATTATTAAATTCTAAGTATGAAAACAAAAATAATAATAAATATATTTAATAAATTTTTCTCTGGTAGACATAATACCGAGAAAGTTATTTATTTTCTTTTACTTGATCGTAAATTACGACAACCAAGTCATGAAGATCCCGAAGAAACCAAACAACGAAGTCGTTCCGGTTCACGTAAGGATCCAAAATAACAAAACAAAAAAAAAATGATGTATTTTTGTTGTTGTTGTTTTTTTTTTATAGCTGATTTTCCACAAAAACGTGTTGACCGTCAACGTTCCAATGGTGTAACTATTGGACAAAGTCCTAATTCAGGTACACATCGACCCGGTATGGTTGGACAATTGACTGAAGGTTCACCATTAGTATCACGACGACAACTCTATTCGAATGTTAGGTAAAGAATCTTCTCCTTTTTGTTTTCTATATTAAGTTAAAGACTGAACAAAAAAAAAAAAAAACTTTTTCTCTTTTAGTAATAAAACAATATCAGCTAATAATACACCATCTGTTAGTCCATCTTCATCACCAACGATAACAAAAAAAGATGTTTTTTCTAAAATAACTGCATTTACAACTGGTAAAAATCTTATTGAAAATCCCATATCATCTGTTCAAACTCCACCATCAATACAACATCATATACATCGTCATCATCGTAATACATCAACAGTTTCACAAAATGATAATATTCTTACAACACCACCATCAACACAATCAATAGCATCGAATAGTATTAATGAGCAAACATATAAAGAATCCAATGTAATTAATAATGGTACGATAACACATCAAATAACACGACGAAATCAACAACAAATACCTCCAACATCAACATCAACATCAACAACATCTGAATCAATGAATATGGAATTATCATCATCATCGATTTCATCAACTACTAATACTACTACGAATAATAATAATAATAATAATAATATTAATAATAATAATAATCCTATAAATTCAATTACTCCATCATCATCAAATAGTAATCAATGGAGACATAAATTAAATAATTTAAAACAAAGTTTTCAAAATGTTGGTACACCAAGATTTCATCGACGACCAAAAGTTTTATGTAACTTAGTTCATTTTCTTTTTATTTTCCTTTAAAATTCTATTTTTATTTTTGAAGTGGCTGAAAGTGATAGTACAACAACATCAAATTCATCATCACAATATGGTACAACACCTGAAGCAACAAAAAAATCTTTATTTCATCATATTATTGATGCTATGCAAGAAGATCATCATATGATTGTTGTTAAAGATCGACCATTATCAACAATTAAAACTGATCTTATTCACGCATTTTTATCTGTACGTAAAATTTTAATATCGATTTTTCTATTACCGAAATTTTTTTTTATTTTTAAAAGACTCCTGATCTCGTGCATAATGTTTTATCGAGTACACAATATCGATGTGAATATCGTCGAGCTGATCGTTCGTCTATGTTTCAACGTAATATACGTTTTCATGTTGAAATTTGTACAGTTAAATCTAATGATTTATCATTACCTGATACTTATTATGTTACATTTACTCTTATAACTGGTAAGAAAACAAAAAAAAAAAAAGAAAACATAAACATTCGATTATTGTTTTTAATTTTAAAGGACAAGCTCGACGTTTTAAAAAATTATGTGAAGAAATTCAAACACTTTTTTTAACAAATAAAGATCGTATAAATAAACAACGACATCAAACAAATGAAAATTGTCTTGTTAATACAAATAATACTTCAACAACAAATCGTACAAATGCATCATTTATTTCATCATTATTTTCTAATACAAACTCTTCATGTAAGAAACAAAACAAAAACGAAGAGTTTTCTTTTTTTCTTTCTTATAAACATTTCCCATGATAATTATCTTTTTTTTTCCTTATCGGTGATTTTTATCTTTTTCTCTAGAGAACAAAACATTAATTCCTATTCAACATATGATGATCACTGGAGATTAACATATTCCGAAATAAATAATAGAAAATTTTTTATTTAGATGTTAAACAAAACGTTTCTCAACAACAACAACAACAACAACAACAACCACCTTCATCTGCATCATCTCTTTCAGCAACATCGAATACACCTTTCACTAATTCTTCACTGCCAATTACTGATGAGTCTTCAACTATTGAATCTATTCGTGTAAAGCTTGCTCATCGTCTTGCAATCTAGTCATAGTTCCTTTTTTTATGCTGCTTACTGTTGTGTGTAGTGTTCTTTTCTTTTTCTTTTTTTCATGCAAACTGTTCTCATTTCATGAACATCTACTATCAAATTCTTTGATACTGTGCAGATTGAAAATAACCTCATTTATTATTGATCATTCTATCCTAGTCAAAAACAACAAGGAGAAAATAATAACAGATTAGTTTATTTCGTGATTATTATAACAAAATTTTAAGCGACTTTATACACTGTTTGTCTTCCGTCTCTTTGTCGGAATTATTTTACGCAAATTCGTTCTTAGTCTTTATATATATATATGTCTATATAGATTGAAATAAAACATTTTGTTTCTTTTTCCTATTTCAAAAACGTCCATTTTTATTTTATTGTTTGTGCTTTGTTCATCCTTCTATTATTGTGTATTTATTTATATTATGTATTTGTATTTATGTGTGTGTATATGTCTATGTTGAATGACAACTGTGCACGAATTGTAATTTTTATCAACACACCTTCAACATGTTTTTTCTTTCACTTGTGTCTTATAAATAAAGAGAATATGACGAAAAATAAAGCATTTTAAAAGTAATCTTATTGAAATAAAAAATTTCATTAATATATATTATTTTATGGAATTCTACAATATAATGAATCTATTCATGTTCGAACATAATCTGACATTTTGATTAGTATTGTATTAGTGTTCTATACAATATCTAATGTTCGATATGATAATGTGTCTAGAGATACATGAGTTTTCAAAATAAGAATGCAGCATTTGCATCAAGAAAGGTTTAATACCTTGTTTATTTCTCGGAATGGTTATGCTATATATGAATACCTTACAGACTATATATATATATACGATGTCAACATTGTGAAGAGGTCAAATTCAGAAAAACCTAGCAACTCTGTTTATAACATAAAAGTGTGAAAGCACTTTAATTATAAAAACGTTTTCAAGCATTAAGTCTTTCTATAAGTGAATTGATTCTTATTCATGCAGAACTTTAATATTATCTTTAACAAAGATAAGATAAATAAATGCATCTTAAATCATTAATCGCTTCACTGATATGGACATTTATGTTCTAATTATCTTTTTCAGTGAATATTTTTATAATTTTTCATTGATGCTGATAAAATTCGAGAAAAATATAGTTGATGTTTCTTCTTTTTTTATACGATACAATTTCCAAGACAAATAGTAACACATGACGTAGAAACTTTATATGGAAATTTTTTTTTTATCATGATAACGTGACATTGTCATACATAGAAATCTTATATTAAATGAATGTTCATTGCGTGTGTCTACGTATGTGTTTTAACAGGAACTAATAAAAAATACATAATCATAAATGTCAGTTGTCATAAGTATTTATTTTAAGGTAAATTTAGAATTGTATGATAGATTTGACAATATAATTTGAAAAGAACAAGATTCGGAAATATTAGATTTATAATTAGTAAAAGAAAAATCAGTCACTTGAAGGTACAAATAATCGAGAAACGTAGTATGATAGACATAACATTGATTAATTTGTAGACTTGAGACAGATAGAAAAATACTATTTCATCTTTTTGAAGAAACAAAAAAACAATGGATAAATAGGATTTGACGAGAAGTTATTAGATGCAATTTTTTTTCTAATGACATATTATTGTGAAGAGATTATTTCTTTTATTTATTTATTCATAATAAAATTTTGCAAGACAATGAATAAATTTAGCAATGAATCAATTATAAAAATTACTAAATGCAAAACATTAATTTCAACTTGATTTGATAGTTTCAATTCATAAGAAAACGAATATAGTGTTGATTATTTGAGTTATATCAAACGTGTTGAAAGTATGAAGAAATTATTGAGTGTCTATTGAGACCATTTAATAATCATAGAAGACTTTTTTTATTGATCAAATAAATATCAAATGTTTGTTAATTTGTGTTTCGAATTTTTCTTTTTGTTGAAGAAACACTTTAAATAAATCAATATTACTGGATAATAAAAAAACTTTTTATATTTGTTTAACAGAGATATTCTGTAAGATTTAGTTTTGACCATCGTATCTACAAAGTTAAATTGACTGATAACTCTTTGGACATGTGAAAAATCATATAGATGAATATTCAAATGAAATTATTCTTTTTCAGATTATAAAATATTGATTTTGAGTATTAAGAGACGTATTATATTCATTCATGTGACAGTTTGTTGTCATATTAAATGATAATTCTGATAGATTGATAATCTTTCGCTGTGTTCGACTCAAATAATTATTATTATGCGTATTACACACTGTAATTTTGATATAGATAATTAAAGGATGATTTGATTACAAAGTAATTCAGAAAAAAAAAACATAATCATGACTGAATATATGCATTTATGAGATTACAAGAGCAAAATTTATTTTCTACACAAAACATATAAGATGATAAGATTATTTTATAGAGCTTCGTTGTTAATAAATGCTGAGTGCTTCTTTTCTCTAAATAGTAATTGACACTCTCGTGTATCATATTCTGTGATGTGAATACCAGATTAAGACTAATAATTCATCTACTCTTTATAAGCTGTGAATTAATACGTTCGATTCATCAGAGGTCGAAAACACAAATATTATCAATGACTTCTCATTCACAATAAAGGCAGTTTCGTCATATTTTAAACCAGTAAGAATTCCACCAGTATTTTTCTAATTATCTAGTTTCTCATTTATTCTTTTATAAAATTTAATTCATGCAAAATAAGTATATAGCAAATGTTCAATAGTGTATAATAAGCGTGAAAGGCAACATATATTATATTCAAGCTAATTAGCATATTGCAACACAAATATCAATGGTCAATTTTCTAGTAAAATCCAAGTTCAGCATTAGAAAATTTTATACTTGTCCGTGTCAACAATTTTGAAATATTGATTCATTGATTTGTTTGAACTTACAGCAATATGTAAAAACTCTTTTCTATGACAGTGCGAAAGCATATGTAGGTGCATGTGAGCGACGATAGCGCACGCGAAGCAGCAAAAAACATAATCAGAGAGAGAGAGAGAGAGAGATAGCGTTCGAGCGAGTGAAAGAGCAGTGCACAAAAAAGGTAGACAGAGAAGTTAGTATTTTTTTTTCTGTGCTATTCAAGCTGATGGTTGTGATTCGAAAGCAAAAAACATGCGACGAAAAAGGCATCAAAACGATCAAATGAAACAAAGAAGAAAGCAACATTAGCGAGCGTCGAAAAAATAAGGGACATGCGTTATACATTTCCTAGTCTAACCAAAGTAGACATTGGGAAAAAAACCAAACAAACAAAATTTAGAGCCATGCTTTTATATGGAAAACGAAAAGGGAATATATCGAATTTCACTTATTTATTTATTTTTTCCTACCCACGAGAAAAAAAACGAGAAGAGACACAATAAATTATTTGTTGTTTTTTGTTTCTTCGGACTGATGAACACAAAAGAAAAAAAAACGATGAAATTATCGCGCGCACGAAATAAAAAGAAACTGGAATAGCACCAGTAACAAAACAAATAAGAAATAAAAATACATGACCAACGAAATTATTTAGCACGCTCGCTTAATGTTTGTGTTTGTTTTTGTTTTTAGATCAGAGAAAAAAAGAAAAAAAAAAGAGAATATTGCAAAAATTGTAGAAAACAACAACAACAACAACAACGAAAATTTCAGAACACTGTTCGCATGACAGAGTATTTCCTTTTTTTTTTTTGATCTTCTAGATTTTGTTTCGGAGATAACGGACATCACTATTGCACCACGGAAATAATAGAGATTGCTGGGAGGAAAAGAAGTATTTAACAATAACACATAAATAAAAATGACACGAAAACTCGATAGTGACTTCTCGTCTTTACTCAATTCGATCGGTCATAGCTACTACTGTTCAGTCTACAAAGCGAGAGGGAGAGAAGACGGAATGTGTAGCTGAGAAAGACGATTGACTAGGACCAATCTTATGTGTACTGCATCAAGAAAAAAAAGCGAGAGTGAGTAGTAAGAAAAACTATAAAAAAAAGAAAACAATACACCGGAAATCTTCCTTTTCTCTTGTTCAATTATTGTTTCTCACTCTGTATGTATAAATATATATTTTTTGCTGCTTTCTGTACATGCGCATGCGAATCAGTCTTTAACTCTCATCTGTTACGAATATAAAGAAGTAATAAAAAGAAAAGAAGAAATAATTCTTGTTTTTTTCGAAGTAGAAGATGATGATGACAAATAGAAAAAAAAACGAAAAAAAAAGAACGGTTATAACTTCTGATTATAAGTTTCTTAGATATTTTTTGCTCATACACATATGAATATTTCAATGTGCATGTACTGTAGAACTTTTCATCACAAACTTGAAACAACGGACGAACGAACAAACAAACAAGAAAAAAAAATAGAAATCATAAACATCAAGAACAGCAAGTGAGAAAAAAGAAAAAAAGGATACATGTTTTATGTGTTGTATGTGTAAAGAAGAAAGACCAAAATGTGTTTATGTATATATGTAGAAAAAAAAAACCTACGTACTTGTCGTAAGAAGGTATAGATAAAGAGAAAGAAAGATGAAGAATGAAAAAAGATGGCTAATATGGGCTAGTTGTTGTTATATAGAGCTGGTAATGTTCGAACGCCAGCTTTTATTATAATTGAAATAAAGAATTTGCCGTTGGAGTTCTTCAATACATATATGATAAATTTACATTCATTTTTAGAACAATTGCCCAAAATAGCTTCTTTACAAATAGACACATAACCATTATTAACTTCCACAAAATCTTAATTAAGAAATAAATACATTATAAGTAGAAGAAAAAAAATATTCTTAATCATTTAATTTTACCTTCAGTTAGATGAATATATTTGCATTGTGGCCGAGTACAACGCCGTGATTTAAAGTCTCGGCAAATGGGAAGTGTATCCAGTAACTATAATATTAAAAGAAAACAAAACATTTAAATATGAATCAATCTTTTGGTTCTTTTTTGTTTAGATTCAAATGAAAAACAGTCGAAATAAAATGTTTGTGTGTGAGTATCATGCAGTATTCACTAGATAAGCACACACAAAACAACAAAATACTATGAGAATAGTTAAATAGTGCATGCAATCAATAAAAAACACAAAAGAAGAATACGGCAAGAGGAAAACATCTTCTTGATTTATCATAATCGTGAAAATAACTATTTAATCCCAACATATATTACTCACTTTTCATTTGAGGTTGAGCTGAATATATCGAACGAATTGAGAGAAAGAAGAAAGCAAAGAATAAAAAAAACTTGAACATATGCAAAAAAAAACCAACAACAACAATCATTGCTATCTTAGCATTTATGCATAATTTTGTCGAACAAATCATTTCTTTTTTTTTTTGTAAACATCTCACTTGTCCTTTCTTGTCAATATAGGTTACATAAGATGAACCCATAGATACAAGCGCACCCTGAGCGGCAATAATTTCAGGTGATGGTATATCTGTATTATATGAGGCATTTTTTGTTTTCAAAAAACAAGCATATAGGCAACAAAAAAAACAATTTTCGAAAAAAAAATCTTTGTCATGCTAGACAAAAATTTAGAAAATAACTTACAAGTCATAGGAACAGCAGTTAAATATTGCTGTTGAAATTGTATTGGTAATGGTGATGGTGATGGATAAGAAAATGCTGTTAATGGATAAGCAGCCATTGGTATACCAGTTTTAGGATCAGCAACAGCTGAACGTTTCTGTTGTTGTTGATGTTGATGTTGTACTACTAAAGCTGCTTGTTGCTGTTGTTGTTGTTGTTGTTGTTGTTGAGACTGTTGCTGAACAAAATGAGGTGAAGCAGCAAAAAGTTGTGTTCCGGGTGGCTAAAAACGAAATTGAAAACATATTTTTATTATATTACTCAATCGAATTATAAAATGATTTATTTCTTTTTTTCTTTGCTTTGTTAATATTTTCCCAAAAACAATAAAAAAAAGTGTTTTTCATCTAGAAGCTTTATAAGAGGTAATAAAAATTATCATATGCATAAAACTGACCAAACCACAAGAAGCAGATTTTGAATGAAAGCAAAGAAATCAAATAAGCAAGCATCAAAGCAAACTAGCTTGTTTGTTTTTTCTATTTCCTCCATGTGGTTCGATCAGTTTCGTTTTCATTATTTATCATATAGATTGATAAATAATAAAATCAAATATTTGTTTTTTTTTTGGTTTGTCAGTGTTCAAAGCATACAAAGCAAACAGAAAAAAAAATAAATCAAGGATAGAAAAGCGTGTGTGCAATACCAGCTGCAGGTAGGCACCGGTAGTAGCAGTATCGTCTTCAAGCGGTCGTTTTTTTGTCTGCGGTGTGATGCTGCTGCTGCTGACAGGATCGATCACTGCCTAGATTAGTAGAAAAGAGGAATAGAGAACAAGAATGTGTGTGCAACAAGCAAACTACAAACAAAGAATTAAACAACAATAAAAAAAAACACACAATAAGCTGCTATTTTGTTTTGTTTTAAACAAAAGACATATTGTTTTTCAATGATTATTAGAAAGAGCTTCTGTAACTTCTATGACGTGCTAAATTCTATATTTTATAAGCTTATAAGCACGCTTAAATGTTGCTTCTAAAAGAAATTGATAAACAACCAAAAAGAAAAATAATTTCGTGCGATCGGCTAAAAAGATAATTTTTGTGTTGTTATATATTAAGCTCAATATCATCCATTATTATCACAAGTCACGTTCACAGAAGGCAATGGCATCTGCTGCAGAAAAGAATAAGGCTACTGCTTGCTGCACAATGACATTATTATATGAAAAAATAGATAAAAAAAGAAACAATCCTTGAATTTATCTACCAACCTTAACACCTGTAGATGATGATGATGAAGATGATGATGAACCGTTACGACCGACAGTATCACCATTTGTTGAAGTAATTAATGATGACTAAAAACAAAAAGACTAATTTTGATTCTTATATGACAAGTCTTTTTCTTTTACATCTTTTAAATCAACTGATGGAGGTTGTTGTGTATAAATTGTTTGTATTGCAGCTCCTGGATATGGTTGATATGATGAAACAAAACCATTTGCATATGCTCCATCATCTTCATGAGTATTTTGTTGTTGCTAGAAAAAACAAAGAACAATCAAAATAAAAAAATATATATTTCAATTTGTTTGAAAAGATATGATTGATTAGAATTAATAAAAAAAAAGAACAAGACAAATTAAACTAAAGCAGCAATAAAGCATACAAGAAGGGGTTTAAAGCATACCAATGGCGAGGAACAAGCAGGTGCTGTAGATGTTCGTTGAGGATAGGCGTAAGTAGTAGTAGGATGTGGTGCAGCCAATATAGACTGACTACTGTTCAATGTAACAGGATGAACAAATTGTAAAGTAGATGGTGAATATTGAATAGCAGTTGTTGGTGCATTAGAAAAAAATTGTGCAGCAACTGCTGCAGATTGTGCTTTAACAGCTTTTAATTGTGCAACAAGATGTTCAGGTGGATGAAAATATTTGCATGTTTCACGAATACATTTTCCTTTAACATAATCAACACAAACAATAACAAGACCATCTGTGTCAAGTGGGCAATGTGTTTGAGGATGTGCAAGTGGACATGTGTCCGCTGTATTTAAACATTGACCATGCTGAAAATCTGAGCATACCTATAAATAAAATAATAATAGGGGAAAAAACAAGCTGAACACAAAATAAAGCCAACATGGGATTGAATATGTTTTGCCATAAAAAAAAAACGTTTCGCTTTTAAAAATAAAACAAAACAAATAGTTCTGTTCAAACAAAAAGCATGCGCTCAGATATAAACATAAAAAAGAAAACAACTACAGAAGCAAGCAATAAGCAAGAAGATGAAGAGTCCACAAATGTAAATGCATAGATACTAAGCACAAAACCATAACAACACAAGTGCCCAAATAATACACAACATATAAATTATGTTAAATAAAAACACATAATAAAGAGTAGATGATAAGTGAAAGATAGTGTCTACTATATATATATATATACTAAATAAAATTCAAGCTGGCCTCTGGTTTTGCTATAGGTTATATTGTGATATATATATATGCACTCGCTTTTATTTATCAAATAATATAATCATCACTTACATATAGCATGTCAAGATCAAGATATGACTAAATGGGATACATAGATATATGGTTTTAGTAGGGGAACAAAAGAATAGTCATTTCAATGAATGTGAACATGTTATATTTCATGCAATTTACAAATTTACTCAGTTCTAATATAAGAGGAAGACGAAAAAGATAAACAACATATAAAGATCATTTTCCCCGTCGCCTTCTCTTCTTCTCAAAGAAGTTCACTGGTGCATCACGTCAAATGATAAGCACACAAATACAACAGAAAGGATATGCCACACCTATCATATGTTATATAACAAACCTTTAAGGCATCATGATTGGAATTGCTGTTCGGATATACCTATAGAAATGAAAGTCGGATAATAACGATGTCTGATGTTTATTTCTGCTTTCTTTGTTTTTAATTTTAACCAAAACCAATAATAACCATAGAGTAGAATCAATATACGATATCAATATATAAAATTGAGCAGCAAAATAACAAGGGCAAAGCTGTACGCGCACTCGCAACGTGAATATATAGGCCTATGTGTTTGTGTATATGTGTATGTGTATTTATGAATATGAGCGAAATACATGCTTCGAAGAGCTTCGTTTATTTTATTTTTTTAATTTTTAATTTTTGTTGATTTGGTTTCTATGGTAAAGAGAGCAGCAACAACAGCTGGCAAAATGGCGGCGCGTGGTAGACAAAGAGCTGAAGTATAATGCTCAGAGCAGATTAGTGAACCAAACAGAGCTTAGAATTCGAAAGAAACAAGGGCAGGAAAAATGGCTAGCTGGTAGGTTGCTGCTGCTCATTGTTGATGTTTTTTTTATATTTGCTTTTTTTTATATTTTTTTAACTAGCTGCTTCAGCGTGCAGATGGAGCAATTATAGATATAAATACATGGGTTGGCGCATCTGGCTGCTAGATAAACATTTACACATCCCACTTACCAGAAACTCTCTCAAAACTGTGTAAAGAAGAGGATATAAAAGAAATAATGGGAGTGAACAAAAATAAATAAAAAAATAGATTCTTATTGAAAAAAAAATTCAACACATACTTCAAGACGATCGGTACGTGCTGGTTTTTGTCCAGTTGCTTGTGCTGTTAATTGTGTCACCGGTTGAAAATATTGCGCACCATCTGAACTAAACATAGGTGTACCAGGTGTAGGTTGTGATAATTGTTGTAAATGAGCTGCATGTAAAGGAATGCTAAACGCTTGACCATTTTGATTGAATAAGAATGCTGATTGACCAGGACCAGTTGGTCCAATATGATGATAAGATGGCTAATAAAAAAAAAAGCTCAATAAAAGACAAAACGAAAAAGAAGAAAAATTTCTTACAAGCGAAGTGGGTTGTTGTATAGGACTCTGAATAATAGCACCGTTGTGATATGGCAAATGAGCTGCCGTTTGTGGATAAATAGATTGATTAGCAGCAATATTCATAGCTAAAATAAAACAAAATAATAATAATAAATTCAATAATTCAAATATATTTTATTCAATATACCAATACTACGAAGAATCAAATTGTTGCGTCCGTTTTGAAGTAAAATATCGCGTAAATGTTGAGGCGGATGAAGATATTTACATGGTGGATTAGTACGATTGCATTTGCCCTAGAATGATATAGAAAAAGAAAAACAATCAATTGAAAATTTATTACTTAATAATCAATAAGAAATAAAGATAAAGAAATGCATTCAATCATTTTTCTGATTTGTTAATTGTTATTACTCAATAGTCAAGATAAAATGAAAAAAAAGTATATTTTATTTGTATGCATAAGATAAAACCAAAAAGTAGAAAGAATTCCTCTCTTTATATTTTACTATAAAATATCTAATAGATTTTCTTCTTCTTCTAACTTACTTGATCAGAATGCATCGAAAAATCTCGTATTTGTTTTTCTTAATCTTCAAACCTCATATATCAGTAATGATGATAATAGAAACAAATAAGAGATGATAACCGGTCAAGTATAAAGACAGTACATATGAATTGTACAGTCTACTCGACTCTATATATCTTCTCGTAGATTTTTTTTTCTTCTTTCTTCTCCTATGACTGATATGAAGCCTCCTTCGTTTTGTCACTGATCTTTTTCTTCGTTCTCTCTCTCTCTCTCTTCTATTCTCTATCTTGATTGCTCGTTGAAATATTCGTATGCAACATAGTAAAATATAAGACATGAAAAGTGTAAACGCTGATTTAAAAAAAAATGAAGAAAGAGATGATTTCTTCGTTCTTTATGTATGCATTGTATCCTACGTATGTTAAAGGTCGTGCTCGATGCTATAGACATACTCAACGAATCTTCAGACAGAATATAGTTCGCGTATGAGATAAACAAAATAAACAAGAACATGATCGGCCTCTGTCTTCACGATTTTCATCAATTTGATAAGTATAGTGTGTAATTTGATAGATGTCCTTAGTCGAAATATAAAGAGTTTTTTTTTCTTTTTTGAAAAACCATTGGCTCGATTCGAACGATAATTATGTTTATATATATATATTCTTTTTCTTTTATTTCTAAATTTAGAATACATTTTAAATTTCATCTTAGACGTACTTTTACATGATGAAATAACTTTAAAAAAACACGGAAACACATTTATTTTGATGAGTTTTTTTCTTTGCTATGGTAAAATTGTAAAGCATAATCATATAACTTTCAAAATGATAATCATAAGTACTATTATGAAATAAAACTTTTTTTCTTTTTGCTCTAATAAATATATATATACATACATATCTCAAAAGTACTATTTTGAGTAACAAAAGCTAACAAAAATAATATACAATATTATCTATGTAAATTACAAACCTTAAGTGAATCAAAGCAAGCGATAACTTTGCCACTATTAACTTCAACATGTGTTGGTGGATGAGCAAATTTACATTCTTGTTCGGACCGGGTGCATTTTCCACGTTGATATTCACGGCATACTTCAAGTGTAAGCCAACGTGAGTCTTTTACATTGGCTATTGATGCTATTAATGGCATATTGGCTGCTGCTTGAGCTGCAGCAGCAGCAGCCGCTGCTGCTTGAACTTGTGCAGCTGTTGTTGGAGATCCTCCTGTTGATGATGATGATGAACCAGTTAATGGTGTTACATACTGTTGATGATGCATACTGTTCGGTGACGAATGATGAGCGCCGTGTGGATCGGTTGGCGTTGCAGTAAAACTGAAAGACATTTACAAGGCTCACTGTTTGTCGGATGTATAGCACTGTTTTTTGTTTATATTTATGTTTGTATTGATATGGTATATTGTCAAGACTTCATTGCATATAGACGAATATATTAAGAAAAATAGGTTGATCTAATGTCGTATAACATCTAGAATATATTTGTGCATATATATATGCATGCTATGATAGAAAAAAATATTAAAGGAAAAATTGGCAAAGTAACCAGTACGGTCGTGAGATAGTCTATTAATAATCTACCATCATAGGCATGTACATGAAAATATATATATATAGATCTACATGTTTATGCATAGTGGAATAGCAAAGCAAAGAAGGATGTCGAAAGTAATTGACATTTTATAGTCTATAAAGTGTTCGTAGAATAAAAAACAAATCCAAGAAGAAAGAAAAATTGTTCTTAGACGAGTGGCAGAAAAACAATTCTAGAATAAAAGTGTAATTTGATCAATATCGTTGTTAGTCTTCATCATCAATCTGATGATGATGCTGGCGAAATATAAGGGGTATTCTTGTGGTTGATGGTGTTGTTGTTATGATGGGTATAGACAAGAAAAATTGCACGTCGTATAATGAATAATTATCAGAAAAATACGATCTTGAAAGCAACAACAGCAATAAGAAACATAGTTCTTAATTTTCTCTATAGTATACTATTTACTTTTCTTTTTTTTCTTCCTCTTTCATTCTAATTTTCCTCTTCTTTTTATTTTTTTTTAACTTGGCATGCCACTCCATTCGTCTTTTTCAAAGCTCCGTTACCTACTATGCATTTTATTCACGCATTATGCACCATAAATCATGCGTTGATGGTGTGAATTTGAATTTGGGCATGCATCTCATTCTTCTTAAATATATCAATATATATACATATAAGTTTTCTATAATATCAATCTAACAGAAAACTATTATATAACTAATAATTATTTTAATATAAATATAGAACTTGCCTGTGTTTTTTTCTTTTCCTGCACTTGGAGAAAAAAAGTGCTGTCTCTGATGCAAGGTCGATATAAATCATTTTGTTGTTTTAGTTTTCTACTGGTATGTAAGCGCGTCTACTATTGCTGGAGGCAAGCGATGAAATGTACAGATAGGACTCTTAATGAAGGTTTCTTTTTTTTTTTTTTTTCATTGCATAGGCAGTAATGGAAGTAAGAGAGATTGATGTGCGAATACGCATGCAGACCGTAATCGGACCCGATTGTGATAGAAGTGCTCGAACAAGGACTTCTACTTGTCATACGAAGAAAAAAAGAAAAAAGAGAAACAGCAGGAGTAACGTAAGCAAATACACCGAAATAGCACTGATGCATAAATATAATGCGACAAAATACGAAAACCGGTTAGCAACGATCAGTGATCATCGGCACGAAAGCTGCTCAACGTAAGTAACAAGGACTCATTTGCTGCTTCTTATTCATTTCATCGGCACGAGATGAAGAGAAAAAGAGACGAGCACGACAACTCACGCTCATGTGTCAAATACAGCACTACACCAATAACAGAAGGGAAAAAGAAGAAAAAAAAGAACAGCATTGTCGACGCCCTAAGTTCCTCCCTATCGACGTAACACCATTGCAATGTATATAATATATGTAAAAGAACTGCCATCATTTCTTCTTTTTTCAGTTTTCTTCGCAATTGATATTTGTACGTGTACTTTTCTTTTTCTCTCGTCTTTTTCTTTTTTTTTTTCTTTTCTCATTGGTAAAATAATGTCAAAATGTTAAAATTATTTCATGTTCTATCGTCACAAACATTTATATATATATGCACATAAGTAGACAGATTAATAAAAAAAATAAAAAAATAGAAAACAACATTCGATATGTACTATTTCTAATAGGTTCTATATGTGCATGGTTGATATTCAATAAATCGGTTCATTGAACAATCTTTATCCAATATTATTTTCTTTTCCTTTTTTTTCTTTCATTAAACACTGTTTATACTACTGTCATTATTCTTCGATATTATTGCTTAAAAATTGATAGACGGAATAGATACAAAACGACAGATAAATAATGAACAAGCACATACGCACAGAAAACATAAGCGATGACAACGAGACAAGCGCAAGGTTATACGACAGACAAATATATATATATATGGTAAAAAGAACTGGATAGATTGTATGCTGACTTTCCTCAATTAATAAATATATATATATTTATATAGTTGACGTGCATAGATACGATGAAAGAACGCTAATTTCATAAATTCGTTTATGTCAAAAAATCTCAACTAATCCATCCGATAAAGGAAATTAGATTAAATAATAAATAAACAAAATCGAATGTTTTTTGCTAATAGAAAAAAAAAGAAAAAAAACCTACCTCTTGAACCAAAAAAGAAAAAATTACATCGTATGGTTTGAACAACTGTCAGTAATCGTTATTCTGCATATGTGTGTATGTTTTTTATCTATTGCTCAGTGCTTGCACGAACAACAAATGCGTATATGGTGTTTTTTTCCTTCTCCTTGCCCCTTTTTTTTTATACCGTCTTAAAGATACTCTTACGCATACTTTTACATACGCATTTTGCTTCATGGCTTTACTCATCGACAATAGAAAACGAATACACACATACACGTATACAAAAAAAAAGAAACGTGCAAAGGTAATACATATATATATACAAGCAATAGTATCCGAAGGTTTTTTTTTCTTACCTGTCTGCATCTGTCTGTGTCCTTCTTATAGAAGATGTCAGTAGGCGAATACTTCCTTTTAGTACCAAAACTTGTGTTTGTCTTGTCGACTTGTACAAGTCATAGACCAAGGGATGACATGACGGCAACAGTGGCTCGATGCCATTTTTGATGAAATAACTTTTTTTTCTGTCTCTCATTCTCTTCTTTTTTTTTCTTCGTTTTCTTTTATTACGACTCTATTGCTGCTTCTGCTGCTGCTGCTGACAACAACATACACACACATACACGCAAAGGCAACAGGCGAGCGCACAAAAAAATGAGATTCTCCTTTTTTTTTTTTTTTTTTCTTCTTTTACTCTGTTCTATTGCTTTATGTATGGTGCTGCGTCTGCCGCTATGAGCCGCTGATGCAGCTGTTTTTTGAAGAACGACAGAACGACAAGGAAGAGGCAGAGAGAGAAAAATGCATTGGTTTCGACTCTTGTGCCTTTGCAAGCAACAATCTATAGATTTGCTATTTATTATCGGCCATTACTCTCTTCTGTGCTCTGTCTATCTCTCCCTCTCTTTCTTTTTTTTTTGTCAACAGCGCTTATATGCACACGCACCCTTGTTCGCTTATAGTTGTCATTGCACCATGTTTCGCGAACGCAGACATACATGTACAAATGAAGCGAATGATGACAGTAGTGCCATTATATTGAAGAGAAAAGCCTTAATGTTACGATGACATGTATTTTGTAAAAGGAAAAAGAAAAAGAAAGAAAAGAATTTATACACGTACTTATAAATCCAAACTGTTGGATATCAAATCGTGATGAAATTTTGTTAAAATGTTGTAACAAATGTATAAAATACGGGTGAAGGTCATCAAATAGTTTAATAGTGTGAGAAGAAAAAAAAAAGATGACGAGGCTTTGAAGAAAAACTAATCTCTTGTCAAATATCAACAACGACAAGTAGGAGCAAAAAAGAGAAGAAAAAAAAGAAAGCCAGAAAACTGACTAAAGTTGAAACCTCATATTGAAAAGAGAATAACTGAATCATCTGAAGACATCTACTTGAAGCAATAATCGGTGCGTGTGTGTTATTGACACGATACTACCGGAGGTTTACTTTCTACAGATCCGATTTCCTTGTATCATATAGCACATGTATATATATATATGCATATATTCTACAATCAAGTTTAGCATTTAACATCTACATCTATATGGAAAAAAAGAAAATTTAAATTTTGACTACTTACCTTTCATGATAAAAAATTCTTCATAAAAATACTAAGACTAATAGATTTTGCTCGTGACTGTTGATTTCTATGTGAGTGTCGTTATATATGCTCAACTCAACGCCGAATTTCTATTTGTTCTCGTAATAAATTCTGTTTTTTATCATAACAATATCTCCTTCTTGACTGTGTGTCTCTCTCTCTCTCTCACTCTCTATCTATCTCTCCCTTCTTCATTCCGTCAGTGCACACTACTAACATTACTACTACTAACTACCGTGAGTGAGTGTGATTAAAGTGATACTACTTCTCTCTTTCTCTCTGGCGATGGAAACATATTTGCATAAGAGAGAACGAACGAGAGTATAAGAAAATTCTTTTTACAGACTCGTGAGAATGCACCGGCACAGTGGGAAAAGGGAGAGAGAAAATAAAAATGCTACGACGACTGTGTCGGTCTTTTTGCTGTTTTTTTTTTGAATCTCTCTAGGGATATCAACAATCAAACATTGCTATGCCCACTTTTTTTCTCTTTCTGTTTCGTTTTTTCTTATGTCGAGAAAGAATCAGTATCGAAGAACATAGAGAACAAGAGAAGAAAAAACACGGTTTTTCAGAAACAACCGCATATATATATAATATACATTCCTTCGGACACAAAGAATAGACGTGCTATTATTTTACTAAAGCCCTCGAGAAGCGAGTCATTTTTATTTAAATATTGAGATTCACTCGAGCATCATTCTGACCTGATACAAATACGTTGATCAATGATCCTTGAGTACATATAACATGTATATATATGATGAAGTCTTTGCACCTTGTTAACGACGATCGATGTTATTACGCAAGTTCAATCATCAAAAAACGATAGAATGATAAGAGAAGAAGAAAAAAAAACGAGGAATTCTTTTTGCTTGTTCATCTTTCTCTTTCTTATACTTTACTCGAAATACTGATATGTGTGAACGACCTTCAATGTGAGATGAGATATATAGAAAGAAGGAAGTAAAACGAACAACCTTTTCTGAGAGCACGTTCGATCTTTTCTCGCACGCATGCGCACATATACAGGATGTACGCCAAAACACTTTGAATACAATACCTGATGAATGTTTGTATGAATTTTTTAGCAAACTTTTCTGCTTTCTTGATTCTATTAGAATATATAATATCAAGAAGAAAAATGTATCAAAGAGTACAATAGGAAAGTGAAGACAGAAGATGAAGAAGTTGAGAAAAAGAACAAGAAGGAAAATTTGTAAAAAAAAACACATCAATACGAGAAAACAAATTGTTCGTCCTTTTTTTTTCTTTTTTAATTTGACTTTTTCTTTTCCGTTTCTTTTTGTTTTGTATTTTTTGTACTTGCTCCATGTAATGTTAATGCAAGTATAACTGATGCAGCAGGTACAATAAAATACCATGTTTTATAGAAATACCAAACTTTTTGAACTTCCATTAGAACAAATGGTACTACGGCAAAATTTAATGCTAATTGAGTACCAAACCATGTTATACATGCATAGATAATTTTTAATATTTCATTCTTTTGAAAATAGGGACGTATTTGACGACGAATACCACGGCCAGCATATGTGTGAAAAGCAGCCAAAACAAAACATACATAATAACCAGGATAGAAACCATGCTAGAAAAGACAATTAAGAGTTCAAATTTATTAACTGTCAAATCCTATATATCAATTCTATTATATGTATTAAATGAAAACATATATATATATATATATATATATCTATAGATTAGTTTGTATATACAATGGCTAGGCATTTTGTTTTGTTTTTGGAATGAATAAATAATTCTGTTTGAATAAAAATCCCAATAGAGATTATCGATGTAATTATAAATATAAAAAACTCAAAATATAATTGGATGATGGTTTATGAAGACATGATCCATCTGTGGTCTTGTTTTTGTTATTTTTACTATACTAGTTAATGTCCACATGGAATTGCTTTCAATTATGGATATAGTTTATTATGTTTTTCAGAAATTATACTTTAGTTATATTGATAGAATTTTAAAAAAAAGGAAAAAAGTGTATTGTTCATTAAAAAAATTTTAGATTAATTTCAAATTTCTGAAGAAATATAATTATAAATTCATAGTGAGAAAAGATAGACTTTTAGCTAATATATAAAAGACCAATAAAAAGTTGAAGATAGTAACCATGACATCTTGTCTACAATTATAATAATAATCTAGTAATCATGATAATTTTCAATATATAATATATTTAAAACTTTTTATCACGTTTTTTAATACTGTGATATTTACTTAGCCATAGTTAGAATCAGATATTTCATGTTCTTAGTATATATCACGAAAGAGTAATAAAACAAGTACTTTTGAAATATGATCTTATATAAATATTTGTCTTTTGTAAGATTTTAAAGTTCTCATGAGATCGATATTTTTCTTTTTTACGCTTCAGATTATTTCTAGTCTTTTGAGATCTAAAGAAAAACTAATCTTATAGTTATTCCTCATGAGATAATGTGTAACTTGGACGTATATATTTAATATTCGACCTATATCAAAGTAATTCTTTTCTTACCCAAAGAGCAGAAAGCACAAAAACACCTATTGTTCGCCAATTTCCCATTCGATCATAACAAATACGTCGAAGCCATAAAACCGTTTCTATATAATGGTAAAAATAAAAATGAATAGAAAGTTTTATTGTTTTAACTGATGGGCTGAAAGTTTTGAGACAAAAATCTTTGTTTATTTTCGACTACTTTGATAGTATTTTTCAGGAGTCAAAAGATATAGGTTATGATCAGTATTTGGTGCTCTTTCCAAATCAGAGCTTAGAAATTTTCTTGATTCTTTATACTTTTATACTTTCATTATTGCAATTTGAAAGTAAATCTTGATACCTTTATTAATGTATCAGCTTGTAGAGTAGTAGCTACTCTATTGAAGCTATCATTTTTGTTTTTTCTTCACATCACTTCAAATTGTGTTTCTCTTAAATGCTCATGTTCCAAAAATGGACTATTTAACCGAAAGACATTCTATAGAAAGGAGCTCTTGGTAAAGTATCTATAGAGCCACTGGATTTTCAGTCTATTGTAGGGTATTATAAACAAAACCCATTGAAGCAATTTTAATTTGAAATTTTGCCCCAAAGCAGACCTCATAGCTCTTATAATATCCTGCAAATTTCAGCAAAAATAGATCGTCTATTACCGAGATAACAAGTATACAGGAAAAGGTCTTTTCTCAGAAAAGATTGAAGAAAATTCGATTTGTTTAGCAGTCAATATCTTAAGAAGAAACCATCTATTTTGGTTGCAACTTCAGATTGAATTTTTTTTATATTTGTTTTTGCTTGTAATACTCTGCAGTAGACTAAAAACTCACTAAAAGAATCATAACTCGAGAACAAGGATCTAATGAGAGCAACTCTTTGAGATTATTTGTGCACATTATGAATTCTACCTATGAACACAATATGAGCCAAAACGAAGTGCATCAAATAGTGAGGCGACCTCATTAGGTAAAAACTAAAGCTTACTATGAAATCCCTTCTGCGGCTCCTTTCGATTTCAATCACTTTTTTACTTATAGATGCTACATAGTGTTCTAGTAAAAAGCCTAAAAGTATTTAGGTTCCTAACGATATTTGACTAAACTATCGTATTTATTATATGTCTATTTTCTAAAAGCCTCAGATTTTTGAAAAATTTGTATTTTTGAACTTTGATCCAAAACTTTGCAAATATAGAAAACTCGATTAGAATACCTTCGATAAAAAATCCAGAAGTTTTGAACAAATTCTCTTCGAGGTACGAAGCTTTCAAACAATGCATGTTGTATATGCTATCCATGGAAAACGATCCATAGCTTGAAAGTTTCATATTCGGAAGAGACTTTGTTAAAAACTTCTGGATTTTCCTATGAAGATTAGTCTAGTTGAGTTCTCTATATGCACAAAGAGATAGATCAGAATTTGAAAATACGAATTTTCTGAAAACCTGAAGCGTCGAGAATATAGACATAAAATATTCGATAGTTTAGTTAAATCTTTTAAGAGGTTTCATTAGAACACTATGTAGTATCTATAGGCAAAAAGTTATTAAAATCAGTAGGAAGCATCTGAAGAGGTTCCCTAGTTAGTTGAATATAACATTTTTTAAAGGAGTATCTGCTCGATAAAATAACTGACTGGAATATTCTTTTAGTACCTTCGAAATGGAATTTATAGGAATTGGCAAAACTCGATTGCTTCATCATTCAATCTAATTTTTGAGGTTTCAGAAAATTCCTTCATTAGTCTCGAAAGAAAAACTTACACAAAATTTCTAATCCGAAAGTTTTGATCATCATCCATAATTTTTCACTTGCCTGCAATACTTTCAAGCAAATCACTATGAATAATCATTTGCACGAGAAACTTTATTTCATACTTTTCATCCAAATTCATTGTTTTGAGTCTACCTCACTACTCTCGAACAAAAACTGAGATAGAGCTCCTCGAAAATACTTTCAAGGAAACTAAAATTAACCAAATATTTTGTCTCAGAAATGTTCGACCCATCTGTTGTATTTATATATTCTTACGCATATTCCATAAGTCTAAAACGACTTTTAAACTTGTGGCTTTTTCCAATTCGAATGGTTTGATATTTGTTATAAGATCCCATTTTGGTCGTCCTTTTTCATCAATACCATTAAAACCAAGACCACCAGCATTATTAACAGCTTCCGATAGAAGAAATGCAAAATAATATCTAAGAATATTAAATAAAACAATTCTCTGTTTTTCTTTGTTTTATTCACAATTTACTTTGCTCGATTACAAAATGTTGAAAATAATAAATATTGTAATCGTTTAAAAAATGGTGAATTAACCATTTCTTTACTTAAATTATATTCAACTGTATAAAACGGTGTAAAATTCATAAGTATATAACCCCATAGAACGCATTGAGAAAGTTTACTAAATACAGGCCAAAATGTTGATGGTTGAATTGTTTCCGGATGATATTCATCGGTTGTATCTGTTGTTTCTTTTTGTTGTACAGTACTTGTTGGAATAACAAGTAAATTTCGTCCTTCAATATAATCAAGATAATCTTTATAGAAACATAATGGACCAACACATATTCCATGAAAATAAAAGACATAACTTAAAAATTCAATTGGATGTGGAACATCAAGAATTTTTTGTTTTTCTTGATCTTCATTTAATGCTGAACAATCTTTATCTTCATCAGGTCGACGACGTTTAGCACGTTGTTGTGAACGATAACCATCATAAAATGAAAATGCAAGTGCTGTTAATTTTTGAGTATTAATCATTAATGGTCCACTTATATCAAGTGTATAATTTCCATAATCATATATTAAACGATGAATATGAACTAAAAAATGTTGATTTTTGTTTTTCTTGTTTTCTATTGAAAAATATTGAATGAATAACTTACTAGCACTCATATAGGCCATGCAAAAGACAAAAACAACTTTGTAGGAATGTTTTCGAGGTATAATACAAAGCATTAAATATGAAATACATGATTGCAGAATTAAATGCCAAATTTGTGTGCCGAAACATAATTGACCAAGTGCAATGCCAAGAAGACTTGCTAAAAAAGAAGTCAGTGTTTATGTAAGATTTTTCTTTTTGTTTTATCTATTGAAAATCAATACTTTTGCTATTAGAAATCAAAACATATCAAATCTTTTGTAATTATACAGCAGAATCTTCTATAAAAATCTATTGTAATCATAAAAGTATTCGTTGTAGTAGCAGCAGCAGCGCTTTGAACACAGGTTAACTTTCGCTCCTTCATCATGGAATAGTCAGCATAATGAAAGCTTTGTTTCGAATCATTTGCTTCATGTCATAATATTGCAGACTGACGTTGCCGATCATTAGGGCTATCATTAGTACAGATAATCGTGCCTCTCACCAACGAAATCCATAATTTCCTTTTCAAAAACTTCGATTCTACCTAGGACGATCTACAACTCAACTAACATTCTTTGTCGCAATAGAACCTCCTGAAGTTTCTCAAAAATCCAAGTATTAGAAAATTTTAGGAGAATCTACGAATACAATTTGAGTGTGAATTAATGTTCTGAAACGATACGACTTTTCGCAACTGGATCGGAACTAACCGGCATCCGGCAAATACTTTCACAGTCACAGTACGGTTTTCAAACTTTTATTGCATATGAAAAAGTATACTATTTTGCTTCTTCCGTAGAAAGAAACAAAAAAAAAAGAATTCATCTGAAATTCCACAAAAAAGCAATTCAATTGGTATCTTTCTGCTTCTAAAATCCAGTCAATTTCGCTAAGTATATGTTTGCCTGTTTGTTTTCTTTCCATGTATTCAATTATTTCATCGTATGTTTTGTTATTATCTGTAGATGAATTTTTCATTACAAATAAATTCTTTTAGTAAAACAACATCGACTTCTAGTCCTGTGAACTATTTTCAAGTATAATAAAATTGCTCAAGTATTCACTCGTATGCTTTTTCTATAAATAAACAGTTTGAAAAAGTAAAGATATTTGGAAACGTCAAGATCTTAGTAATTGTCGGATACCAGACCCTGTTGCAGAATACTAGTGTGGAGTGTTACTGAAGAGAAGACTCACACACCTATACCATATCATGTTATTCCGAGCAGAAGAAATATGAATTTCTTAATCTGTCATAATATGTAAATAGCTGTTCATTGTCAAAATGGTAGGCCACAGAATACATAGTGACCATGGTTTTAGATGTCAACAAAAAAAATGAAAATGATTTCAATTAATTATCCTTAATTATGAGTATTTAATGTTGTTAACAAGATTTTTATACACACACGGCACCTGACTAAGACTAATTTAATAACATCTGTGAAACTTTACTTGAAAACATGAAATTATCTGAACATAATTAAAGGCATGGAACTTCTAATGCGTTTTTTAAATCGATCCCTCTAGAGAAGTCTTCTATTTCGAGCGATGGGTTTGTCAAATTCTTATTTTAATGCTCAAACAAAGAAATGTTATTCACATTAAATCGAAATTCATTTTTTGGTTAATAAAAATTTATTAGATGATATTTTTTGAGAAAATATCTTACCAATTAGATGTCTTTTGAGTAAATTGCTTGGTTTAGGTGGTAAATAACGTCGAAAACATACAGCAAAAATTAATGCCAATAATTCCGCAATAATAAAATTGAATTGATCAATCGGTAGACCAGAACGTTTAGCAGCAAAACTAAATATATGTGAGCCTCTATATGATGAACGGCCCGAATTGTTTGCAGGTTGATCCATGATAATGGTATTTTTCGTACCCTTGTTTTTTGATTTTATGAAACAAAACAAATTCGTCTAAAAACAAAAAGAATTCAAAAAGAAAAATTCGCCTATTAAAGTGTTTTTTATATTCAAATTGCAGCAAATTTCCAAAAAGAATAGCCATGCAAGCAAAATTTATCTTTAATATGGAATTGAACATTTCTTCAAAAGCATTATCGAAAACGAGCTACATGACTATTACAAAGCGAGAGCGATTGAAAATAAAAAGCATCCAGAAATTCCTATGAATAGTTTTTCGTTCATAACAATCACAAAACGAAAAATAAATAGCTTTAAGCAGTATGTGAAGCTAAATTATAAGTTTCTCGATGTCGCAGAATAATGCATGTTTTTTATAACTTTTGTTGAAGTGAATTTTTCAAGCGTGAAATAAAAAAAAACCATTCTTATTGGTATTCAATAGTCATGCTTAGGTTAAAATGAACATGATGATTTAGAGCATATTTACATTGTATATTTATTTTATTACTCACATAACCAACCACAATGACTAACTATGATTTCAAAATGTAACTGTCGAGTAAAAGTAACATTTGATTCATGTACTCATATTGTTTCTATCAATCATCTATCAATTAATACATGCATTTAATAAACGATTGTAAATACAAGTCGCGTTATTTCTGCAAAGTAAACTCATATATGTATAAGTCTTAATTGATGTAGTTAGTAATGAATTTTTTTTTTATAGTTAATCTGACGGTTCGATGATTAAAAATATGTAGTTTATTTTTAATCATCGAACCGTTGAGTAATTGAAAAAAAAAAATTTTTTTTTGTTAACGACAACTCATACACTTATCTTCTAATTTGATGCCTCAAACAGCTATTACTAGTATTCTTCGTCACCTGTCTCCAGAGGTGCAGAATATGCCGTGATTTTAAAAAATTCCCCCGCACGATGGTGTCTTCCCCCAAAATTCTCCTATGAATCGAAAATTTTCCCCACACGGCCGTACGCGCACACAGGTAGATTCTGCACCTCTGCCTGTCCCTGTCAAAATCAATGATCTATCGTACTTATTCAAGAAAAAAAAAAAACATGAAACAAGAATAATTTTAATAACAACAATAAATCAGCACGTTTATTCTCCTTGTTTGAATACAACGAAAAGAAAAAGCTAGAGAATGTATAAAAAAAATGACTACACGCACTCACAAATAAACTTTTCTTTCATTTTTTTTTCATTCACTCATTTGACCTTGATTTTAAGTATGTGTTCCAGTCGGTTGTATTTGTTGAATTAAACTAATATTATCACCCTTAAGTAAAATTCTACCAATTTTCTTTCGTGTATTTTTTTTTAATAAAATTTCCTCAGCATCATCCAAAACGAGATTCATATATTCATCAAAGCCAATTATATAACCTTCAATACGTGTTGTTGTTTGTTCATATAACCAAACTTGTATACGTGATCGATTTTGTAAATATCGAAAAATCAAATTAATTGGTTGAACCATAACTTTTTGAACTTTCGTTGGTGGACCTCGCGATGCCATGATGAATATTAATATCTACAAAAACAAAAAGGAAACGATTTTCTATATTTTTTTTCCTAATAAACTGAAACAAATAATAAACGTAATATGATTTTCGTAAGAAATGAGAGAAAAAATTTAAAAAAAAAGCGACACAAATAATTCATTGTATACTATTTTAAAAATCAGTGAATAAATATTTGTATTAAAAAGAAACTAATATTAACAATCAAACGCAGATGTAGAATTAAGTTATAAATGTATCACAACGATCAGATGATATTTGATTCAAATTTAATTTTCGAATGTATCATACTTCTTCGAAACAAATGTCGTACGATGTTGTTTTGGTTGATTCCATTTATTTATGATCTGCATTACAAACATAATGAATAGTCCATAATTGTATGACTGGAATTTGAGTACGATGCAGTAATCGTATAAATGCTTTGAATGATCTAAAGAAAACTATTATTCAACTGGTCGAAGACACATTAAGTAATCACAAGTGAATACAATGAGAATGTATTTTTTTTTCGTAATACGAACTAGTGAAGTTTTGCAAATGATAAATTGCTTTTGGATTGAGACGATTTGCATTAAATAGATTCAAATGAGGTATGAATATGCTGAAAAGAGTTTATGTCTTTAGCTTATTGCTGTGGAGACATTGAAATTTTACGGTATTTTTTTTTAAATGAATGCCGTGGTCACCCTCAGAAAAACTGATTTTTGAATTTTAACCCATAAAGATAGGCCTTAACGAGAATAGTTTATGTGAAAGGTTTACTTCTTTCGATTGACCCCTATTCTGAAATAAGAACATCAAATGGGTCAGTATACTATGAGCAATGTAAAAGACATGTTATTACTATTGTTGTATCTTACGACTGCAATAGAAACCGTGAAAAAGTCTGTAACAATGACAATAAACTATTCTCGTTAAGGTCGATTTCTATGAAAAGTTTCAAGTGAAAAATCAATTGCTCTGAGGATGATCACGGTGTGCACTCCATAAAATTGTAGTATTTCTGCAGTAATAAGTTAAGAACACGAACTCTTTTTAGAGTATTCATAATTCATTTGAATCTGCATAATGCACATTATCTCAACTTAAAAACGATTTATAAGTTGAAGGGCTTCCCTCATAATGTAAAATAATTAAAGTAAGTATAGTTGAAAGTAACATGCAAACAGGCAAAAAGGAGCATTAGCAAAAGAAAAAGAAATTTACAAGAACACTGACGGCTTTCGTAAATTTCATTCTATTACGAAATATATCTGACTCATCATGCAATTCGATTTAAGCAAGTATGCGTAATTCTGTGGCAATCATATATTAAAATATGAATATAACTGTAAAACAATGTTTTTCGACTTCCATGTCCTTTTATAGATCATCGCGTCGTAGAAACAAATACTGTATTGATCACTATTTAATACTTTTTATTTCACTGAGTTCAATCGTAAGATTATTCTTTATTAGACATAAAATATGCCTCTACCAAATTATTTTCTAGCTTCTATGAAGAGTTTAAGTTTTGCATTTTAGTCTTAAAAAAGATTGTGTGGATAAGTTCTTTTATGGGTGATCAATTTTGTCATTAACTATTGTGAAAGGTTACATGACGGAAAGAAAATTATTTACAGAAATCATCAGTAAAGTTAATTCGTTATATTAGAAAGAAGTAGAAGAATATTTTGTCATTAAAATGTGTTCATGTGTATGAAGACTATTAAAAGCAGATATTTAACATGAATAATACTATGTAAAACTCTGTTAAAATTCACGAATAAAGACTAAGTTAGTTTTTTTTTTGGAAAGCACAATGAAGAATCTCTCTATTATCTGACATGATTTAGTATATTTAAGCTATACCATGATTTCAATTACTTATTAAGAAATTGATTAACATTGTTCAAAAGTGATTAACAAGAAAGAAGAAACACTAAACACAGTATGTTTATCGATAACATAATTTTAAGTATCCTGGATATTCAACGTGAAAAACACTTATTTTTCTACACAAAATTACGATTAGAAACTATTTAATTCGAGAGTTTTCATTGTTTCAGTTTTTTATTAGTGTAAGTAAACACTATGCTTTCAATAACTCTAGTTCATATATTTTACTTCAACTTGTTGGTATTTTTAATTTAAAGAAAAGAAAAAAAGAATCCAAATATCCTGTATAGAAAATTGTTTTTCATCAAACTTCTATGTCCTGAGAAGATGTATATCAGTTAAGAGATATAATAGCGATTGTAGATCATATGGCCAAATATTAGGACTCAATATGTCTTCAAACCAGCCATTATTAAATCTTGTTTGAAGTTACTTCAAAAGAGTTTGATTTCGTCTTCAATCATATACATTTCATAATACTCACATTAGCTTTCTTCGCACTCAAAACTTGAAGATCTTTACTAGTTTCTGTAATTTCTGAGAAAACTGCACGCTTCCTCGCCTTTGTCCTAGGGAACAGTAACGAAGAATTTAAAATGTCATAATAGCCAAAAGTTACAGAACCTAATAGAAATGTCAAGATTTTAGACACGAAGAAAGCTATTGAAAACAAGACAATAGTCTATTCAAGTAACTTTAAAAAAATTGATATAGGTTGTTTTGGACACATATTGAGTCGTAATATTTGGCCATATCATCCACAATCGCTAGAATATTCCGAAATTGATATCTAACTTCTCAGAACATAGAATTTTGATGAATAAGCAATTTTCTATATGCCATTCGATGAGATACGAGTTGCTCTGCAAAAAAGGACAGGCAACTTTTAAAGTAAAGAGCAGTCATCTTATCCGAGAGGGTTCTGTCATGTATTAATAACTTTCGAGTATTTATCAATTTGAGATATTACATAAAGATAAAAATACTTAATTTATCATTTAACTAAAGGTGACGGTAATGTTTTCGTATATTAATCGAATAATAAGCAACAAAAGTTTTCTAATCAATAATATTAAGTATTTTTAATCTTTAGAATGTCAATCGATGTAAATTATTTAGAACAGTATTGAATATTTCTGTTTATATGAAAATCTTTCTAATCAAGAAAGTAGACATTGAACTAAATAGCGACATTCCTGTAGATTCTGTTTGTCATCGATAATAAAAAACTAATAGACTATCAATTTTCTACATGTCATCAAATTTTGAATATAATGATACACAAATATGCTGATAAAGTTTTAAATTGTGTCTAAGATTAGAAAAAAGGGTTATAATCGCACACATAACAGATTATAAGCTATGAATATGAAAATTGTCAATAGTGCATCTTACTGAAACAATCTGGGAAACCTTACGTCGAAATTCAGTAAAACGACCATACCTTGGTTAATAGGTACGAACGCTTTTAACATCTTCTGTTGCGTGGATAAGAAAAAATCCTCGAAAGATGGAATATTATATTAATGAGCATTGTTTTTGCTATTTTTTTGGTCGCAGTCTCATTGGTGTGTGCCTGAGTAATTGTTGTCAGAATCCACAAGCAATTAAACGATCTATTCTTCTAGCTATGCAAATACTCGAACTGATAATCATTATTTTACTGACTATCGTAGTACTGGAAGGGGTGTAAAGCATCTTTGTCTGTATTGCTGAAGAGAATAAGATAGAAAAGTTGCTACTCATTATACTAATGATCATGCTTCTTGTTGTCCAAATCTTCACAAGATCATTTCTTACTCATGTTTTGAAAGTTGTTGAGACATTATGAAGACAACGATAAGAGAACAAGAATAAAATGATGAACACTATTCAGGTAAATCGCTCTGTTGTTGATTCAACTGCTAATGATATCCTGTGTAAGATTCACACAACTACAATACAACCCAAAGAAAATTTAATCTATCACTATTCAATAATGCAGCTGGGGTCCATACGGACCCCAGATGGGAATCAGTCTACTATTCGAAGGGTAAGAGATATTTATGTTAATTTGGAACATCCTGTAGTTTACATATATAAATTTGTTTCGTGATTCCTAAACATAAATTAATATATGCGAAAGATTTTCTCCGCTTAAGATATTCTTCTTTGTATTATTCATCGGTGATTTCCGGGAGAAATCATGGAAATACGATGAAAAGAGCTTATTTGTCATCAATTAATGTCAAAGTAAAAACAAAAATTAATCCAATGTCTATTAAAATTTACCTCATAAATACTATAATCTCCTTTTTGAACTGTAGCATGATCATCTGTTCAATGATAGTTTCATTGGCCATTCAATGATGATTGGTTGTTCTTTTTTCATATAAATTCATCGTATTTTAATAAATCATTCTTATTCGTATATATGCCTTTTTTTTTCATTGGAATTAAGATCTTAAATGAAAACAAAAAAAAAAGGAAAATAATTTATGTAGTTGGTATTTGTAAAGTTTAATAACGATTAATATAATAACAATAAAAACAAACAAAATGTAGTCGAAGACGAACAAAAAAGAAAAACAAAAGAAACGAGGACTTTGTTACCTAATGGACACAAATCTAGCTCGAAATAGAATTAAAAGCAAAAACGATAAAGATAGTTCACATCAAAAGAAGAAACAAGAAGAGAAAAGTTAGCATATAAAAGTGCACTGAACCCACATGAGAACTAAAAATTGAAATAACCATGATTATTCAGCAAAATGAGAAAACAATTATTAATGATTATGGCTATGGCCGTGACCATCATCACTATGATCATGACTATGACCGTGACCATCACTATGATCATGACTATGACCATGGCCCATGCCATAATCGTGACTATGTCCATATCCGCTACTATCATGACCATGCGACTGATCATAAGCAAATGATGATGCTTGTTGAGCAGATGTCGGTGGTGGTGGAACTGAAAAAGTATTTGAATATGTATTATTGTTTGGATTAAATTGAAAAGGAGGTTGTTGTTGTTGATAATATTGAGAATCAGTAAATATTGATGGAGGAACAGGTTGAAAATAGTGTTGTTGTTGTTGAGGACTTGGCATTTGAAAATTAAATGAAGGCATCATTGGAGGTGGAATCATCGATGGTAATTGTTCAGTTGGACCTAGATTTGTTGATTGTCGTTGAGGATTTGCCATTCCAACATTAGATGGAGGCATTACGGGAGGAGAAACTACAGATGGTAATTGATCAGTTGCACCCGGATTTGTTAACTGTTGAACAGAAGATTGAGATGGAGGAGGATATTGAGTGTTAGTAAAAGTTGGTACAAATGTTGCAGAATTTGAAGGATATGCTGTTGATATTGTATTTGTTAATGTAGAAGATGATGGATTCAGTGCCATATCACCAAAATATCTGAATAGAGAAAAAAAACTGTTAAAACAATCCCTGTGGAATAAAAAAGTAAAGTGCGATGTAGCTAATGATAGGAAAATTGTTTTATTCCATCCAGTCTCTAATATGTCTTACGAGGAAACCACCCGAGATGTCAAAAAGCTTTTCAGTCGGGGATATGATGGTTAGATAGGGCATAGCTAGGAGTGATATACCCTAAGTTAGTTCGTGCCCAAGTTGCTTCTAGCAGGAGTTATGAAATGTGAAATTTAGGTATAAAAATGAATCAGGGAAGGTTTTCTCCACTATTGTAAGGACAAAACATAGTGTTATTCGGGCCGATTATGGGGTTTGTAGGGATCCTCTTTCATATGGCTCGAACAACACCATGTTTTGTCGTTATAATAGTAGAGAGACTTTTTTCTGTAGCACATAGAAAACGGCGTTTTTCTATCAACCAGCAAAAAAATTCGCTCTACTATTATAAGGACAAAACATGGTGTTGTTCGGGCCATATGAAAGAGGATCCCTACAAACCCCATAATCGGCCCGAATAACACTATGTTTTGTCCTTACAATAGTGGAGAAAACCTTCCCTGATTCATTTTTATACCTAAATTTCACATTTCATAACTCCTGTTAGAAGCAACTTGGGCACGAACTAACTTAGGGTATATCACTCCTAGCTATGCCCTATCTAACCATCATATCCCCGACTGAAAAGCTTTTTGACACCTCGGGTGGTTCCCTCGTTAGTGCAAATATTCCTAGACCGCATAGTGAATTTCCAAACAAAACCTATTCTTTTCGACTTTCGAAAAAAATATTTAATCGACAGAAATAGTATATCCGAAATAGGCGGCTTAAACTGCATCAAATGATATATAATACAAAACAATTTTCAAGAAAAATTAGGGTAAAGGTTCCCCTCAGTCATTTTTCGTCGAAAAACTTTTTTTTATCAGCAATTCTTTTTTACATCATTGCTGAGTAAGAAAGTCACATGTCCGTCTACCACCAGGCGAAAAATGCACACTGTACGAAGCAAGGAGGCTAGGTCTGTATCCTCTATACTTTTTTTAGATCGTGTGTTTCACGAAAAATGAAAATCTACTTAAAAAAACTTTTTCAACATACTTAGCAAATTGATTGGGATCATTTATTGTCGTGGGTTGAGCTCCACTAGTCGTTGCTAATGTTGTCTCATTTGCCATTGTTGTTGTTGTTGTATTAACTGGTGGTGGAACAAATAAATTTGGTGTTGTAACTCCTATTGGTGGCATATTAATAGGTTGAAGTGTAAAATTCATATTTGTATTTCCATTGAGATTTGATGATGGTATTGTTGAAAGTAATGGAGTTTTATCAAAAGTATTATTTCCACTTATACCAGACGGATTTGTTGGTAAATTTCCTTTTGTTACTGGTGGTACACTTGCTGTTCGTATTGGTATACGATGAAGATAACCATAACCAATACCACAACCTAAACTACCTTCTCCACCCCAACCAACATTTGGTGTAAGTGTTATTTCACGTGTCATATCACTTTCACTATTATAAACATAAAGTTTAAGTGGTTTTCCTTCATTGCTTTCAATTAATGTAAAAAAATCTTCAGCATCATTTAATAATGTATCAGCACCAATAATATAATCAGTATTTGAACGTAAACCAGCTAATGCCGCTGGTGAATGTTGTTGAACATCTAAGACATGCCAAACATTTTCATTTGCTTTATCAAATGTGCAAAATCGAATACTTAATCCAAGTAAACCCTAATTACAAAAAGAAATTAATAAAATTTGAAAAAACAATTTTTTTTTTTGTTTTAAAATTCATACTTGACCGCCCCAATTTTCATGTGGAATTAATGTTAATTGTCGTACTGTTTGTGTTTTACTACTATAAACAAGTAGTTCAACTGGTTTACTAACATTTTCTTTTAATACTTCTTTAAATCTATCATTATCTGTATCAAGGCGAATACCATTGATACTAACAATAAAATCAAAATATGCTTCTAAACCAGCCTTATGTCCAGGTGAACCATCTTGTACACGAAGAACGTGAAAACCTTCAGTACCACCACCTGGAATTTTTAAATTACTACCACCTAGACCCATGTTAATTGATTTTTAGGTGTTAAATTTGAAATTTCTTCGTTTTTAAGAGAAAGAAATTAACTATGAAAATAAGAATATGATTGTAATTGTTGGCCGAGAATGACACAATTCTTTGTTTGACCAATTAAACATTTTATTTTGACTGTTTAATTTTTCTTAGATCAATAGTTTAAATAAAATTTAAAATAAAAATTATTGAAAAATTTGCCAATTTTTTGAATATTTTATAAAATTCATGAATAGAACCTCAAGTGGTTCTTGTCAATGAGCGACATCTGTTAACTATTTTCAATAGACAATCGTGTACTAAAGATTTTTAAAGCAAGTTTAAGATAAGATGCCTTTCTATTTATATAAAAATCAATTATATGCATCATTCAAACAGAAAAAGAATTCATTCACAATTAGTGTCTCTTCAATTGATTTGTCACAACTTAATTTTTTCCAAATTCTTTGTGCTGTGACAATCGTGGCGATTTCTAAAAGAAACTGGCGAATAGTCGTATTGAATCACTGATTTCAAATAACTTATTGCAAATAGCCAATTAGATGGAAAAATATTCCAAGTTATCTTAAATTGAGAGTCAAGTATAATTTGTAGACAATATTTTTTGATTATAATCGTGGTGATTTGCAATAAAAAGAAAGACTCAGTTTAAACATAAATTGTAGATTCAGTTTTCGATGTTTTCCTCAATCCTTGATTTGAAAAGTTTGACTTTTTTTCTTTAAGATGAAATATTCTGTCATTATCCGTTTAGCGCTAGTTTTTAATTACGAATTCGATTTCATGCTCCGTCATACATCTGAACTTGCTTTTTTTCTTTCTTTTTCAATCGTGTTCTCAGTTAATTATGGAATATTACATGTTGAATTAGTATTTTTATTACATGCTTTATTCATGTAGAATAATGTAAATACTTTATTTTTCAATAAAAATATGCATTACTGTAAATTAGTAATAGGAACTTTTCAGTATAACAGTAGAAATTGGCATTACATGAAGAAAATCGCCTCTATAATCAATGTAATAAAGAATCATAATTAATCACAAAAACTAGCGATTTATTGTCAATTTTTTCGTAATTTCGAAGACGATCGGTCGACCGATGTCGAAAAAAACAACGATTTTAAACTCGGTAGATGAAAAGAAGATCTACTGTCACTCCCCCAAAAGTTTTATTTACACGCTGGATAGTATATTGAAAACATAAATAGTTCAATAGTCGTAATACAAAGTATGACGAACAAATAGTGATAAAAATAGTGAATATAACGATTAGATCGATAGTCGTGTTGTAGAATAGATCTTGAATTTCAATTGAATATAGTCATCTCATGAGATACGAGTATTATATGTCTTCAACATTTAATTGTTATCAGAGTTGCCTTATCTTCTGAAAAGTCAAGAAAGTTCCTGAAATTTGAACTTTATTGGATCGTGTCTTCATTAGAGTACAAATGTGGATATAGGTCTTTCCTTCATTCATACCTACCTGCAATAATGCATATTCGAAAAAATTGAAAACTGTTAACAATAATATTGAATTGATGTTATATAGCCTTTGTTTTTTTTAATATTTTTTTGTGAATGAAATTTAAGTTTAGTGAATGAATTCCATGCTAAGTATCTTTTTTTTCTATTAGCTAAACAATATATTCATTGTATTGCCTTTCTTTATAGTGAAATACTTTTGATAAGAAAGTATAAGCCAATGAGAACCAACTCAGTAAAACGGTTGGTGCTAGAATGTTAACATAATATGTGCTAGTATGTAAAAACTTACCCTTTCTGATTCAATTTCGACTTTTAAGTTTTTCATCTACCAACTCTGTTTTTTTATTCTCATAAATATTGTTTCAATGATTTTTAAACATCCAATTAGAAATGTACCGAATTTAGAACTATCGAGGATCGTCATTGGTTTCCTTCGACAGCAATTAAAAGCGTGACAATTTATAATAATTGACTATTAAGTACAAAGTGGGTAGTAAACATTTACAATTACATGCATCATAAAAAAATATTCAGGGCTATTAAATATGACGAAAAAAAACAACTTGTTTTCATTTCTTTCTATTTCATTTTGAAATGCTTTTCCAATGTGTAAGAATCCGTAAGAAAAGTCGACAATTAAGTCGGACAAAAATTTTTGTTTTTTTAGTGACCGAAATTTGTAATACTTCGCATTTTTCTTTTAATATTATTCTATTCGCTCAACATCAACCATCTATATGTTTTCTTTATTAGAATTTCAATGAAAAAAAAAGAAAAAGAAAAAGAACACAGATGAATATTATTTAATCAGCCACAACAAATAGACAGTGAAGAAAAACGAAATACTGACTAGTATAAGAACCACTGTAAATGGTCACTGTCGAAAGAAGAAGAAAGAAAAAACAAACTATATCAATTATACACAACCAAGCAATAATAAACGACGTGCTTTTATATAATAATCAGTAATTGTATGTGTATGATGTTGATATTGTTTTTGTTCAAATTTTACTACAGCAAAATGACTTTGTTGCATTGTATCTTTTGTATCACCGAGTTCAAGATCTCCTGATAATATATAACCATCAGATATATCATCATCAGTTACTTGTGATGATAGAATAAGACGAAAATAAGCATCTGTATGACGTGGAAATTGTCCAGTTATTTCTAAACGACCATTACCCAAACATTTCATATGACCTCTAAAAATATAAATAGATTTTTATGTAATATACAATTAATAAATATTCATATAAGAAAAAAAAAATTGCTACTTATTTATGCTAATAGACTGAATTCATTATTATTCAGTGCACAAAAAGATTTTTATAATTCTTTGATTAACCTACATTATTCTACGCAGTTTATTTAAGCATATTTATCGAGATTTATATTTTGCAGACAAACGCAAATAAATAATAAATTGGTATCTGACGGTTTATCGCGCGGCTGTCGTTGTTATACCCTTCTACAACTTTTCATCATCTGATCGATCTCGTCTAGTCGTGAAGACATTTTTTTTTCTTCTTTGTAATATCGAACTCATTAAATCTACTAGTTCACAGCATGTTAATGTCTGCTTCCTGCGTTCGTCCGTCTATTACATTTTTTATTAATAATTGTAACATGAAATAAAATAAGATGAAAATTGACCATCACTCTCATTTCCTTTTCTCTTTTTTTTTCCGAATGCATGAACATTTGCACTATTGCGAGATGAAATCAAATTAGCCATCAAGCAGAAAATATACTGCTGTTCGCGTTTATAATACGATTAATCGACAACCAAATGAGTAGATCAACTTTTATTTGGTCGCTGATCATTTTAGTATAAATAAATATTCCTCTATCTCAATTTACAAACGAGATATTATTCAGTAGAGATATTCGAATTCTTTCGGAAAGCAAAAAGAATCTTTTTCTCTTTTTCAATTCCCCTATGACGAACCATGGAATATGATTGTCTGTCAATCACACTTATGTGTGCATATATAGAACATGTAATGCCATATAATCGTATTTGTACTTGAACAGAAAAAAGCTGATGATTATTCTCATACTTTACATGTTACTGTCATTATGTATAAATATATGACAGAAGAATTGACCTCGTCCTATTCTCACCGATGTAATATGCGCGCATGTTGCATGTCACACATACATACAATGTCGAGTAATGCGACTAATTATAGTTCTTTTCAAGACTTACATACATTTACAGATGGAAATCATCAATAGCTTGTAAGATTCGGCGTACTATCGAATGGTCAATTAAGTTCATTACATATGTATGACAGCCTTCATTAGACATTGAAAATGATGTGTACATCATAAATACTTTTTTAAAGGGAGATATATTTCACATAAAATTTTGTTTTACTTATTAAACTATAGAAGCATTCGTTTGCATTTACTAAAATTTTCCGCATATTTAAAATAAAAAGAAAATGGGTCATGATTGCTTCGGGAATGAAAAGCAAAAATGATTATGCTTTTCTTTTCTTTACTTCATTATATAATCTTGTGGCAAAAACCAAAGTGCACTGAACAAAAAAAAAAGACAATAACGTACTTGGTGATACTTGTTCGATGACCCAATCGTTCAATAATTTGACATTTTGTTTTTGACCACCAGACTGTTTTAATTGTCCAATGTGAAATAAGCGCTGGTTTTGGCCAACTTTCATAAGCGTATAAATGAATTTTAGTTCGACGTTGTTCACCAATTTCACGTAATAATTTACGACCACATTGACCACGACTTTCTTCGTAATAGAACGAATCGGTCAATTTCATTACTAACAAAAAACAAGAAACATAAAATCAAAAATTTTATCTGATAGAAAGAAACTTTTTTTGTCACTTATTTATTTGTATACATACTTAATAGTCAATGATCACAATTCAATAGTGTCTTGATATATGTCAAAAAAAGTAAAGAAGGAGAATAATCACAACAACAATGACGTGTATCTTTTCTACCAGTAACAACTGTAATAAAAGAAGAAGGATAAGCGAGAAGACAACATAAAGAGAAGAACTCGTTTTTCTTGCTCTCTTTCTCTCTCTCTCTCTCTCTCTCTCTCTCTTGTTCTCGTTTGTTAATGAAACAAAGAAAGACGATCCGTGGAATAGTAATATTATTTTTCTTTTTCTCTTACTGAGTATTACGAGAGAAAATGAACAGTTTTTCCTAAGGCAACAGAAATAGAAAAAAGCAAAGAAGTTCTATACTGCTTGTTCATTTCGACAGAATATCGTCTTCTCTTTTATTTTTTTTTATTTAAAGAATGTCATTTCTTTCTCTTTCGATTACGCTTGAAGGCATAGAGAATCAATTTCCCTCTGTCTATATTCTACTGCTGTGCACGAAGCCGAGAATGAATGAAAGAGACGACAGCTAGTCTAACAACAAACTAGGCTGTCTTCGCTTGAGACACCCGCCGTTGATTAATACTTCGTACTATGCAACGCACACAAATCCATCCAATTTCATTATGTAAATAAATGGTGATGGTCGAGTACTGTGAGGGTACATTGATCACCATGTGGTCGTATCAGTATTGACCAATACTGAGTATCTAATATAAGAATCACATGAGCGGCCGGCCATTCACAACATTCAACATTTGTTCATACAAACCGATGGGATTATATAAGATTGGATAATAATAATCATAATAATATGCAATACTGTTGCAGGTGTTCAATTACAATACTATTGATAAGAAATGAACATAACAAAAAGAAAAAGACTTCATTTATTAAGCTGATTTACATGAAAGATCATCGAAGCAATCGAGCATGAAGTATGAATCTATGATTGGTTTAGTCACAAAAAAAAGAGAATCCTTGTAAAGAATGGTATTGATTTCACAATTGGATGGAATATCTTATGATTTTTTCTTGACTATTGCTTTACAAAGTAAATACAACCTTTTCTACGGAAGTCATATCATATAGAAAGTACAAAAATTCTTCTCGAGTAATATTCAGTATTACAATAAGATATAGATGACTAATACTGAGATCAGATAATGAATGTTCTACTATAATTATTTCTTTTATTCTAAACGAAAATATACAATTAGAGTTTTATCTGATATGTTTTCATCTGGATAAAGACTAGTTGATTGTTGATATGTTTTCTATTTACAACAGATGATTTATCACTCAAAAACAATAGTATGCATCAAATTTCTACATATCGAAACACAATAAAATTATAAATATAGCAAAAAAATAATAAAAAATATTTTGCAATTTACATCAAGGATAACAGTCTTTCTTCATTGAATAGTAATAAACTAAGTTTAATAGTCTAAGTGCTGCGTGATTTTTACTATTTCATGACAACAACATTTTTATATTATTTATATGTCGGAATTGCTTCTTTTTATAAACTATGATGAATATGCCTTCTAGATGTTTTGAGAAAGAGAATTGATTAAATATACAATCAATCAAAGTAAAGAAGTTAGTTAAGTTGAAAAATCACTTAATGATGCTTAGAATTTTCAGTCTTAGTCAATATTTTTGTTTTCAATATATAAACATCAAATTGGTTGTCATTTGTTTAGATAAGAAATGAACCATATACGATTAAAATTGACTCTTATAAATATAATCAAAATAGCTAAACAATAAATATTTTTTATCAAGTGTAAAATCGTATAAAAAGATTTCCATTTTTTAACAATCTAATAACCGTTCCATTAATTTCATATATTTTAGTGTCTCGAATAATTCAAAAACAAATATGATATTCAAATTTTAAGTAAATCGTAGTTAATGTCTATTGTTTTTTGTTTTATTGTCAATATTGCACTACTCGTTGAGTCATTTGATATGCGATCTAAGCAAATGAATCATCTCTTAGGTATTTCGCATATAAACATACATTTATTTCGATTAATCAACATGTATATATATATATATATATATATGCCTGTTTTCTATCATCTGTCACTGTTAGTTATTTTAAAATAATAGGTAAGACACCATTACTGATTAATCATATTCTTATCATCCTTTCAAATGCTTATTTACGAAGTATTAAAATTATCGAATTGTAAATGATTAATCATTTGAGGTAATCAAGGACGATATTCGTTTTTTTTACATATCGATAAAAGTAGATATGTGCATCAAGTTCAAGGTTATTTTTTTTAATCAACATTGATATAATCTTTTCATTACGTGTCAATGCGAGAAATGAATACCTGCATGTCAAGCATCAGAATTAAAATGACTATGAAGACCAATTGTCGCATATCTTACTGTGTAAAATGCATCTAATAGAAAAGAAGAAGAGTTTTTTCAAATCTATGAACATCTATCATAATTGTAAATGTTTTGTTTTTTGTAAATATTTATTAATAATATTATTTCAATTTAGAGACATTCTTTTTTAAAAGTTCGGTTGAAATAAATTGAAATTTTTACGAAATAATTGATATGCATCCAATAAAACTTATTCATTAAAACCAAGAAAAATTAATCATCTAGAAAATCCATTCGAAAATTTTCATTAATCATTAGTAATAGCTCAAAATTTGATATAATTTATGTTTTTGTCAGTATTTTTTTTTAGTATATTTTAATGACAAAATAATGATAATGAATATCTAGAAAAGAAAAACTGTCTATATACTTTCGCTTGTAAATAATATATTTTCAACGATACAATTATTGTCAGTGAATATGTATTCAAAACTTGTGAGTTACAATTTGTACTTTTACTTGCCAGAAAAATGATACCAACTAAATACATGCCAATTATTTAAATTGATATGCCATGACTAGAAAAGGTTTTCTTTCCTCTATCTTGTTGATTGCAAACAATGTTTATGAAAATGTTGTTAATGATCAATCTATCGATAAAATTGGATATTATATTTGAACTTCATGAAGAAAATTGCTTGACCTGTGAAAATGGACGAAGTCAATCGCAAGATGTTGATATCATATTCTTGACATTATGATCTGACGTTTAGTATTGAAAAATTTTGGATCAAATGATGTACGATAGAACATTGCAAGCCATGAAGTCATGTTGATATATATAAGCAGTGTAGTAGTATTATTAGAGGAGCGACAGAGTAGATGGAGATCCGCTTATAAGAAGGCTTTAGGCCCTTTTTTACCTGATTACATCACCATAACAAAAACAGTTGAAATCATAAGGCTTTAATAGATTGAATTTACTGTGAGAACATTGAAATTTCGAAAGCTCAAAATTTCTTTGAAATTCAGTATTTCACTAATTCTTCATTTTTATTGGATGATACCACTAAACAATTTTTGATCACTAGTCTTGGCTACATAAATTCATGATTTTACCAAAAATATTTATCATCTTTTGAAAAGTCGATAAGTTTTCGAATGTTCAGAAATACATAAATATGTGGATATTTTGTTAAAGAAAGCTGAATAATGAAATGATTTCCAGTGAGAGAAGCTGTTTGATTGTTTTGTTTAAAGATAATTATAGCATATACCCGCTCGTAAAAGCTACTGGTAATAAATAATATTAAATATATCCACAAAAGAAAAGCTAAAAATGTCGATATATTTCCTGAAATTTTCAAATTAGTCGAATTCTTGGGATTCTCTTTTTTAATTTGGGTAGCTCGATTATACCACTTTTAAACAAAAACAGCGTCAGATATCTCGATGAAACGCTTATTTCATGATATCATTGCATAGTTCGTATTGTACATTAGTTTACACTTTTATCGATATACCACGATAGAATGGAGGTCAGGACATTGCCGACAATTTTTGTTCGATTTGAATCACATAGTTGCTTGCTAGTTACACTTCAGACAAAAACTAATCAGATCGAAAATATAATTAAAGCTCTTTTTTGTGAACTTCTGCACTAGACTTGAATACTAATTTAATATGGCAGAGATTTTGGTCATGAACTAGATTAACTATCAGTTGGTGTTGTTTCTGTTAACTATGTTTCGACAGAGTTATTCACATTTCTTTGTCTATCTGTGAACTGAAAACGTCCCAAGGTTAGATTTAATGAAGATTTTTTTGACATTCAAGTTGAAAGTGAAATATAGTAGACCTCATGGGCGGACCACCAGAAGGCATTTGGGGGCAATTGTCACACCTAAAAAATTTTATAAGTCGCTTATACAAAGTTTAAAACATGTTTTTCTTCTATAATAATAAGAAATTACGAGTTATTGTCCCACCTATTACAATATATTGCCACACCTCGACGTAATGTGTCGGCCCACCTATGGTAGACCTGTCAAATTTTTCGCAAGAAAATCTTTCGCTTTTATATCCCAATTTTGTTTAATGATTGTGATGAACAACGTTCATATACAATCAGTAATCTTTTTAAAACATCAGTCACAAACGATTCGATTGAACTTATCAAATATCTTTTCCATGCAGATTTGTCGACATTCTGTACCGATGTGTGAGGTTTATAGCTCAGCAGAAAGCACTTTCATCGTCGGAGTGCTAGAAGCGATGACCTAGACGGAAAGAACGAAATTCACCGTGAACTAATATCTCCCACAACAGATGACCTGCCACTAGGCCGTTGTTGCTTCAACTCAATTCACTTCGCAATGACATTGTCTGCTTATTTCAATTCCTCCCAGAGAAAAGTAAATAGTATTTCAAAATTCGGTTTCTGTCAAAAGCTACCACAACACTGTAAACAATTGGCAGAATGTCGAACAGTTTTTGTGGAGAGTTCCTTCATTCTCCCTCTGATTCCATATTAGCAATGATCCATAAATTTGATTAAACCACTGATTGATTGGTCCAACGTGTTTCACGTTGTATAGAGCACATATATTACTCATAATCGAATACTATTCATAGTTTCATCCCAATTATAAGCTAGAAATATTTTCTCTTGTTAACTCTGAAACCAACGACCATTTTGTCGCAATCCATCCGTATATTTTTATGATGTATATATATATGTATATGCCAATCTAAAATTATTTTGACACACTTAATCAAAGCATGCAATGCCAAAACATTCAGTATACCATATATAAAAAAAGATGTCATATTGATAAAAGAGAAATCAACAATAGTTTGTTTAACATTGTTCATTATGTATTGCTTCTTATGGAAAATGGTATATCAATAATGGCATGCAACGTGAATATTGAAGAAAGAACGAAGAAAACCAAAGACAAAAACAAGGAAAAAAGAAACAGATCATCATCGATATCAATGGTACTTGTATGTCCCATTGTATATATACGAACGTAGACAGAGTTAACATAAAAATCAAAGAAAAAAACAATAAGTCATAGTGATGCTCGTATATTTATATATAATAGCTTTTCATATGGTTTTTTTTTTGATTGAAAGAATAGAGATACATGAAGAATTAAAGTTCAACGTTTATTCAGAAAAAACAAACGATTTTTTTTGCGTTGATTCATCTTGCAAAATTGATTATAGTTCTACTTAACAGACAGTTACTATCGACAAAGAGAAAAAGAAATAAATAATAAGTTAAAAAGAAATTAATTTTTTGCAGTTTCAAAATTTGGATTATAAAAATCCAAACGAATGCAAAAATCGTCAATGTTATATTTTTGAAGCCAACCAGCAATAGATTGTTTACGTGAACGTGTGCGTGGTGTTCGTCGTTTTCTAATAATTTTTATTTTCTTTTTTGTTGGCATGATTTGTTTTCGTGATGATATTGATGATTCAGTTGATAATCGTCCATTTGGTTGTTGAGATTTTTTCTTTTTATTATCCTTATCATTTTGTCGAAGAATTGATTTAATTGGTAAAGTTGGAAGAGGAGGAAGAGGAGGAGGAGGAGGAGAAGGAGGAGAACCGCGTTGATTTTTCATTTGATTTTTATCATTATCAACATTTTTATCTTCTTTGGTTTCATTATTATTTGAATGATTACATTCAATTGTTTCAGTTGAATTTGCTGGTATTGATTTTGATTGTTCATTATTATTATCATTATTATCGTCTCCCGAAATTCGTCCACGCTTACAGATTTGTTCCACAATAGGTATATCTTCAATTTCACTTCTCAATGATCCTTTCTCACTTGGATTTACTTCAATCGAAGTTTCTTCTTGCACAAATATTTTTCTTTTATTTTCTATTTTATTCGATATACTTGCCTTTAAATCTTTATCTGTTGATGATGATGAAGTATTTTCTTGTACACTTTTCTTTCCTTCATCATCTATGAAAAACATATATATATATATATACGTAGATGGAATTTTTTTTGCTTACTATTAGACAATGAATGCATTCCTTTTTCAATATAATCCCAATGTATTTCAATATCTTGAATATCAACTAAACGTGTAAAACTTATTGTTTGTTGATTTTGTGGTCGAAATCGATTGATCTTTTTTAACCGTAATAAGCGAAGCATTCTTGTTTCAAGTTTATCAATTATTGATGAATTTGGATAAAGCACATCGCATAATGCTCTAACTGAAATACATTCCCGATGAGCATTGGAGTCAATACCGGAACATATATATGCTGTCATTGGATGACCATGAAATGTAATTGTTTTTTGATACCGATTTGATGAAGATGATGCTATTGGTAATTGAGATGTTGGAGTAACAGAATTATTATTCGTCGGTGATGATGGTGGTGATGGAGGTGGTGTTGATTCAGCAAACTAAGAGAAATTTTTTAATGAATAAATAAATGAGTCTTATTCCTGAATTGCTTGTTGGCTATACATATAAATAAAAAATTGTCCATATGCTAGTTTAATTGTTTTGGAGGGCAATACCATTTCTTTCAGCTCTCTTTTACAATCGTCTTGCTAATATAAGCTAATAAAACGATTGAGAAAGACAGATGAAAGGAAAAGTATTATCCTTAACAACAAATAATCGAGTATATAGCCACTCGTGATGTATGCGCGTAGTCAACAAGCAATTCGTGAAAAGGACACATTGAGATGTTTTTTTTTTACCGTATTTGTTGCTGCTGAAGAATCTGACTGAGTAGCTTGTCCTTGTGAAGACGATGGTGTTTTAGCTGAAGAATAAATGAATAGATTTTAATGACTAATTTTCTTGTGTTTTTCTTACGTTGATGTTGATAATTAAGTACATTTAACGGAAATTTATCATTAAATAAAAGTATCAAATCAACAGTATATTCTTTGCGTACAGATTCAATATCGATTAATTTTGCATTATGTATATTTATTGACATATTACTAAAGAATAGTATTAATTGAAGAAATTCATTTTCAGCTGTTGTTGGTGTTGTTAATGATGCTGATGATAAACATTGTGATGATATAATAAAAATTTTTAATAAATTATTTCCAATAAATGGTACAGTTTGTTCATGTAATGTTGTTATATTACGTAAACGACAAATACCACCATTAATTTGTACAATTGATGCCCAATCTTTACAAATAGATGATTTTGGATCATTTAATGGTAATTCTTTAATAAATAATACATTAGTTGAACAATGTTGATAAAATGCTAATAAATCAATAAGTTTTGTATCATAAGAGAATGGTTTAATATTTTGTTTTACACACAGTTCATTAATAAGTTCAATTTCTTGTGGTGTAACAAGTGTTTGCTCACAAGATAATGGTAAATCTATTGATTCATTTGTATTATTTTCCGATGATGGAATTTTAAGAAGATCATAAAATGTTAGAAGACTAACAGGTATTTTGTATAAATGATGATTTGATGTACTTAATGATACATAAGGTGTATAAAGTTTATTTATTTGCAACCAACCAGAATGAGGATGAGGTATTTTTAGTACTGGAGATGATGATGATGCTGTTGCTGATGATAATGGCTGTTTAGACATCGGTGTCATTTGTTTTTCTATTGAAGTTGTTGATAACTTTCGACTAGTTGGTATTATAGGCGATGAAATAGTCGCGTCTGGAGATGAAGAACTGTTCACTGGTATTGGTGTAGTTGATGTCGATGGTTGAGATGTAGAAGTTACAGCAGAAGTTATCGAAGGTTTATTTGGAAGCACTATAGAATAAGATAATCATCATTATCAAAAAACAAATGATTGATTTCTAATCTTCTAAAACTTTCAATTTTAAAAAGTACTTTTAAATATTTACAGATTACTCTTAATATATATATATATATATATATTCTTTACCGGTAGTTGTTGAGTTAATAACAGCATTCGATGATGTTGCTTTAGGTTGTTGAATAGGTGGTAGAGGTACTTGTTGTTTTTGTTGCGTAGAAGCTTGCTGTGGTACTTGTCGTGGTAATGCCGGTACTTGTATATCATATTTTGATAGTTGTGGAGGACGCTGTACAAGTGACGATGGTGGTGGTGGTGGTGGTGGTGCTATTGATCGAGGAATTGATGAAATATTCTCATGACGTAATTCTGATACAATATATGGTGGTATCTGAGTAGATGCTGTTGCAAGTGGAGTTGTTGAATGTCCAAGAAGTGAATTCGATATATTAAAATTAAAATCTGATGATTGCTTGGTAGCTTGTGGTAAAATTGGCCGTAATAAATTTGTTGATGTCGTTTGTGAAATAGAAGTCGGTTTGAATGACAAACGCAAATATTCATAAAATGGAAGAAAATCTGAAACGCGTACAAGTTCATCAGCAATAGTAAATGGTTGTCGTGAATATGCCCAATGAGAATGTTGAGTATTTATTCGATTTAATAGTGCAAGTTCATTTGAAGTTGCTGCATATAAAGGAATTGGTTTTCGATATTGATAATATCCTGAACGACGAATAATATCTTCAGGATATTCAGCTAATAATTTACGAAGCATTTTAACACAAAAATATTTTGTTGTACCACTATAAAACAATAAATATTATTAGAGAATGTCTTGTATTTTCATTTTAGTTTATAATCTCTATTATCAAAAATTTTATGCAGATATGTAGATTTGTCTTTTATTATATGATGAAAGAAAATACTATGCAAATATTATCATTCATAACTTTTCAAAATTTGATTAAAATTCTAAGTATTAAAGGACTTATTATTTATCATCTTTCAATCATTTGCATTTTCTGACATTTTGTATTAGATAATAAATTTATATATATATTATTTTTCCTTTTGAATAATATATCAATATTATGCATTTGTCTATTTTTAGTAGTAATTAAAAGTTAAAATTGATAATAAAGAATGAGTACTGTACAATAAGATACTCATTGAGCATGCGAACACATAATGTCGAAGAAATATTGCTTCTTAACAATATTAATTGACGCACCTCGTTAGGTTATAATTGGAAGCTATCTGCTAATATTGACCTTGATCTTATTATAAGAACATATTCTGACTTTAGACATCAATTATTTATAGCCAATAAAAGAATATCATTATTCAGAAAATAGAAATGCTTTTTTTTGTAGATTTTATATTGATTCTCAAGAGTCCTTCAATAGCTTTTATTTCCTTTCAAATATCTATATTGTAGTCATACGGAAATGCTTTTGCGCACAATTTTTACTGCATGACACGCCTCTTCATTCTTTACAACAGGAATTAGATTGCATATTTTCATCAGAAAAAATATTAATCTTCACAGGATTTTATTAATTTCATTTTTAATATTCTCTTTTAGCTGACTGACATATTTCTGTGAAGACATTCTTTTGATCATGAATAACATCATGCGTTCACATACGAATCAAATCATCAATATTTTTCTATTATGTCATTGTCATATGAAGCGATTGAAAGTCATACGATGATATTGATTCTTCTCGTGATCGATGCTTCAATGTATTTATTTATTTTTTCTTAGGATTTTACAGCGTAAAAAACAGATAATAGACCGATGATTACGAAAGTAATCAGAATTATTTCTTGGTTTCGGATTTTTCTATGTCACATGCACATTTTCTATCACATTCATATTGTTTTAATGTGCGTAATGCATTTCTTGTTACCTGATAAACTCACATATTTTCAGTCAACAATCAAGAAGGTTATACATGATAGATCTCGCTTTATAATCTAACATTGCAACGAAAAAAGCTTGTTTTCGAAAATATGTCTCGTCAAATCAACAGGTAGTCAAAATGAAAAGCTAAAAAGCAGAAATCGTATTATGAAATATTTTTCTAGTCGTAAAATGAATGCAACGCAATTTAGACAGTCATCCTTGAAAATCAAATCCGAAGGTAAGACAGAAAAGGACGCCTATTGGACGTATTTGTCGCATAGTTTGTAAAGAACGCAAAAGCGTGCGATTTTATAAATTCTTCGCACTACTATAGTTGCATGTCTAATATACTTTTTTTCTCATTCTGCTTTATTTTTTTTGAGACGTATGTGTCATGCATTCAATCGATAATTTACTTGAGCAATGCTAAGATATGAAGATGGAGCTAATAACAATGTTTTTTATCTCGTCTAACTTGTTAGTCTTAATGATTCAATAGAATATTTTCTATTGACTAAATTTCTTTGAAAAAGCATTATAAAATTAAAATAATATTTACACACCGAAAAATAACAGGCATGTAGGTGTCGCCAAGTGCTATTCTTTCCCATGCGAATCGGCCTTTAATTGAAGATATATCGAGTGCATGTATATCAGTTGATCGTTGAGGAATGACAATTGACGCTGTTGAAAATATAGGTGATTGCGATGGAAGAGATACTGTTGATCCGATTGGTACAACTCGTTTTAAATGATTAGTACGGCTCAATTGCTCACTTTTGATCATCATTGTATACGCTAGCTAACAAGAAGAAAAACCAAACTCTAGTTTAAGTAGTTAAAGCATACTGTAATAGAGATACCGTATTGTAGTAGATATATTAGAACAAAATGAAATAATCAGTAATTCATCTAATATGGAAGAAATAAGAGAATCTAGAACATATGTGAAATAATATTTTTGAGCTTATTCTAATCAAAGGATAGTTTAGTATTATTGCGTGCGATACTAGCGACATAGCTCAATGCAAATAATCTTGGTAAACAATACACGCACATGCACACACAGAACGAAAAAATAGTAAAAGAAATCATGTTCTTTGGATGCATGAAGCGATCCGAAAAATGTCATTACACCCTTTTCGATGAGAAAAGAAAAAGAACGAGAAGAAATAATGATAGAACGAGAAGAATAATATGTCTGAAAAAGAAAACAAGAAGAAGTGGTAAAAGCCTCCTTCTCGCGCAAAACTCATGCATTTTGCATATAAGAAAAAAGACGAAGGCGCTGACGGACGAATGAGAAAGAGACAGCAATAGATAAGCAAATAAAAGCATAAAGAACAAATGATATAGAATGCAAACAAAGCGAGCTTCTCGGTTCTTTATTCTCTCAGGGGTAAACAAACAGAGAAAGAGAAAAAAGCACTTCAAATCATGTCAATCACTCAATGCATTTTTCTATTAAATAGAGTGGAAGGTAGAAACTCACAAAAAAGAAGCCAGCTTATGCAAATAGAACTACTATGAGCAAGGCTTCCAAATGCTTTTGTCGATTTTTATGCTTGAACATAGCGAGAAAGTTATTGCTCCTAATTAGCATAAAAAGCAACAAAGCATTACTTTTCTGAAAGAAAACGCTACTTTCTTTATCTAGAAATCGTTATTACTAGATAGAAAGTTAGATTTTTAATAGCTTACTACTCATAAGAGCATTGACCAAGCTGAGCTATACAGGTCATTGTTTACGCGTGCAACTTTTCTAAAAAATACGACAATAAATAAGGCTTACGGCTTATCATTTCAACATTTGATTTGTTTCTCAATGCCCTTGTCCTTGTTCTGCGCTATAGACTATGATAGACAGAAATGTCTGATAAGATGTGCCTATAATAGCGAGCACACGCTTCATATATCTGCCAAAAATCATATGATGTACAGTAAAAAATTGTATTCTCTCTTATACGTTATTAGCTATGTTGCCTGACTATACAGTATGCTTGACATTTCTCAAAGGCTAATTATTTAACTCCTATAAGAAAGTCGATAGTCTCGACTTAGTATTGCTAAAACTATATACACAAAGAATGTTTCAGTTTTCTATAAATTATCTAGAACAACAGAAGATTTAGAAGAATGCCCCGTGACACGGAAGTCTTCATTTTATTGAGCAGAGATAATAAGATATCTTTAGGAAACTCTGATAGAAAAAGAAAAACTCATGGAAGCAAAATGATAAAGTATTAATAAAACGATCTAAAAGCTGTCGAAGAACCGCAAGTAATTCTCTTTCCGGAAATGAGAAGATGCTAATTGACGATGAATTTTATGCAGAATAACAATGAGAACGTCTTCTCAACCACACATTAATTCAGAACTTTTATCTTCTTTTATCACATCTTATGCTTCAGTCAAAAGTTTGTCTAGGAAATATTAGCCTAATACTTTTCATCATCAGTATTTTCTTAGTGAATTACTGAAATAATAAACTGCTAATAAACGGAGTTTTTCGCATTGATTTGCAATAGTTGCACTCTGCAAACCGAAGCCATTAGTTTTTGGGTAGAAAGCTTCATAATATAAGAATCTGGAGCGAAAATTACGAATACAGTCAAGAGTGCTATAAGTAATCCTTTTAAGTCTAAATGTATCACTATAAGATGTATGAATTGCTGATCAGATTCAACTTATACGTGCCTAGTAAGCTGATATTCTGTGGTTAACTGATACTTACAGTAGAGTTTTACTTAATAGCATTCATTGTCATTAAATAATTATTTTGAAAGTGTCACGTATTGACTAGGAAAAGAAAATTGAAGAAACCCATAATAGAAAAAGATTTTCATCTCAATCATAATTGCTGGAAACAACTACCATGCCATACGTTATATTAATCGTATATTCAGAACATGGCTATATCTGAGAAATAAATAGTATTTCAATATATTTGATCGAAATAATATGTGCTCCTTCTACTCACAAATTTAGGTTTTTCTATTATGATCCGCCAAATTAGTCGAAGTTTTGGCTATTTCTGTTGAGGAAAACACAAATTTCCCATGAAACAATCCTTCTTGAAGTCTTATGAAATAGGATAATCTAAAAATATGGACGGGGGAAGAGAAAGGAAGAAGGACTCTATAATAGAAAGAATTCAGAAAACACATTGTAAAAATATCCGCAGAGAATTTATCAGAAGCTTCTTAGACAAAAATAGCTACACAAAAAAGTGGTTGAGCGAAAGAAAGCTAAAAATACGACACGATAATTGAAAGAAAAGGCGTTTTTGTCATATGTCTGCTAGTATAGCTTACTTTAATTCTTGGTAACCTACATCGATGGACTTGCAGCAGAGCGACAGAAAAATCGAGCATATATGCTTGGGGACTTGCAGCAAGCGCGAGACCAAAAACTCAATGAAGTGTATTTTCTTTTCTCATTACTTCCGATCTCTTTTTTCTATCCTTCTGCACACTCACATGCATTTGTTTTCTTGATATAGTGCGTTGCTGTCGTCCATCGATGCTTCTGTTTCTTTTACAACTTTTTTCACGCAGCCAATTTACGCATTAAACAAACAACATTATGCAGTGAAACATGACAACGTTGATTTGAGTTGTGTGAAAAATATCGAAACAATTTCATGTTGCTACGTCATACATCTATTTATTAATAGTGAACAACCAAATTATAAACGAATAGTCTCAATGACATTATTGCAAGAAAATGGTAAATACCTTTTTCACCAATCATTTCACGCAATTTTCGTTTCACTTGGCATTCACTTGAGTGTGCAACTCTTAGGAGCGAAGAGTTTTTTTTGTTCTCAAATGGGAGAAATTGCTTCCGGGCTTTTTTTGGCATTAAGACAAAATTTCAATTATGTTGATGCTTACGTCTACAATTCTTTTTTTGCATTTCTATTTCTTTTAGCGCACAAAGCGCGATATTTACTGAAACTATGCTTGACGTGTATTGACTTTGACTACTTGTGAACAACTGTTGTGTAATATGTATAGTTCTTATTCGATGAGATATAGTTGCGTCGGTACATAATTGATTTGTATATTTTAATTCAATGTTTTAATACATATTATACCGATATACATATAGATTCTTGAAACAAAAATTTTCACTTATTTGCCTTCTGGCCGGAAACGAAAAAAAGCTTTTAGTGCAATTCCTGCGTTATTAAAATGTGAAACACGACAAAGTTGCTAATATTGTAAAAGAAGTAACTCACCAACCTATGTTTCAGTTTTCAAATTCCTGTCCATTGTTAAACCATGTCAATGATGAACGATAATAATCGTTATATATTACAGTGAATGTGGAAAAGGGCATAGGACTGTTATCTAAAATTCCACCGTGTTTTATACTCATCTTGCAGAAGACTTCGGTATGGCGAGTATACTCCTCATGCTCCACGAGAAAAGGACGGCAACAATAAAGTATCTGCTACTGTCGGTGACCATCAAGGTCTGTGATGGAGGAAAAATGGCGTTGCTAAAGTTTTAGTGGCTGTCTGTGGTGTTTCTATGGTAATCTCTGTCGTGTTTTCAAGGAGAGGGGAGTCCAAAAATTTTACCCCTATATAGCCAACACTCATTCAAATCAGGTTCACAAATCTTCTTTTTCTTCATTCTAACAAATAAGTGATAGTTATGAATGGCACTAAGAAAAATATGCGCAGTCTCGTAGGAAAAAAAAGCTTCTTCAAGATTCACTTTGCAAAAATAGAAAATACTTCTTAACAGATCTTAATGGATGGCCCAGAATAAATGTCCCTCTCAATGTTTTGGCTATAACTTTTTTTTCTTTGTGTCCTATAGAGCTGATTGTTTTTCCGAAAGATGCGCCGTGAAATTCTCTACAAAACAGTAATCAAATCTATTCCTCAAGAAAGTTAAGGGAAAAAATTAAACGAAGATTATCCAACACATAAAAAGTACCCAACTTTCAAAGCTAACGAGTGTTTCATAGTGCATGGTCGTGGTTTGTATCTTTTTTTGTTCATCATCTAGTAAGTTTATTTTAAAAGGATAGTATATGAGAAGATACAGCGTGAAAAGCTCTACAATTTACAAACAACAATTTATTTTATGTATATGCACATTTTGTTATTTAAAATAAGCAACGTTCCGTGAGACCAATAAATGATCTTTTCGTAGCATCTAAAATTGGTCGGACAAAGTTTTTCTCACTTTGAAAGAAAGAGTGCATAAGGTTTTTAATGTAACATGTAGATCGTTTCACGCTGCATCTTCTGATATACTGTCTTTTTAAAATAAACTTACTAGATGATGAAAAAAAGAAGTACAAACTCCGACCGTTCATGGGACACTTGTTAGCTTTGAAAGTTGGGTACTTTTTATGTGTTGGATAATCTTCGTTTAATTTTTTCCCTTAACTTTCTTGAGGAATAGGTTTGATTACTGTTTTGTAGAGAATTTCACGGCGCATCTTTTGGAAAAACAATCTGCTCTATAGGACACAAAAGAAAAAAATTATAGCCAAAACATTGAGAGGGACATTTATTCTGGGCCACCCGTTATAATAATTTTTGCTTAAATGAAGCATCTTGTTAGTTGTCCACTCATTCTGCGATAATCAAACTTTCATGTAGACGCTGCATGTGCTAGATGCTAGTCTGATAAAAAGATCTTGAATGAATAATTCTAACTTTTTTGTTTGGTAATACTTATGATTGATTAATATGCATGCAATAAAAATGCTTCAAAGAATGTCATAGAAGCTTGAGTAAACAGCTTGTAGGTCACGTAAGCAATTTCCCCAACTAATAATAATCGAATAAAAATGTCTGGATAGCAAAACTATAACGTAAGCTATATTTAAATAATCAAAGATAGCTTTCATACTCTAGTAAAAGATAAGCAATATAAGATGCTCCTGATGTGCTTTTGAATTTAGTGAATTGTGTTTATAGATTCATATTTTACTGTAAATGAATTTGTAAAATATAGTAAGATCTACGAGTACCCATTCCATAACAATGGAACAAATCAGCAGAGACATTGAAAAATAATGATGGGTTCTTAGATTCATGTTCTAAATCTTGGAAATTTCCATTTTCTTAAGCGATACCAAAATTAACTCTTGTGCATTCTTTTGGCCATATTTTCCAAAGCTCTTTTTAACTGCCTAATCACATTATAAAGGCAAAAAGTTGAAGGATTAAACATACAGCCATTACTAATGGCATGTTTTCATTTACGTGATCATATATATCATCAGAAAAACTGAGCCCACGACACCAAGAAATCATTGATGTAAAGAAACTTTGGCCTGAGCTAAGCAAATTATTTATCATAATTTTCTGATGAAAAAATATTAATTCTCATGATATCTAGTAGGACGCAAACAAATTCAACATATGCTGCTCAGCATATTGTCGGGGCACAAAATTAAAGCTCGAGTAATGAAAGAGTGGGCGTGATTATACATGTAAGTACTCACCAGAATATTATATAGTTCTTACTGCCACGAATGTTTATGTATCATGTGAACGTGCCATATTCAGTTGCTGTTTCAGTGCAATATTTACATCTTTTTTTGAAATTATCTGAAATGCATGGTTAGGCATTATATAATTATATAATCAATAGTTCTTGCATCCAATCTCGTAATACCAACGCTTTCTTTAATTTGATATCTCTACGGGTCGAGTCATTGCAAAAATATTTCTTTCATTTATTTTCTAAATATGAAGGCTTTGATTATCTTTACGCACTATCTTGCATAGCTTTTGATATCCTTCGTTCATTTCTATTAGGCGCATATAAGTAGACCTTTTAAGTGTCATCAGGTCATGTTACATTGTGACCAACATTACCGCAATCATTAAGCCAATGAGAAGAGGTGCTTTTCTTATATAGCTCTAGCCGATGGCGTCCTATCTAACACATAAATGCTATTTATACACAGCTCTGCAAAGATACTACTGTTTATTTTACGTTGAAGTCATGTCAATCTGAAACGCAAAATGGACAGTAATACACGAAAAAACTACACAGACGATGATATTTGTTTTTATGGTTCTACTTTGATTCTCAGTCAACAAAAAATTGCTTTTGTAGGAAATAAGTTAAAAAGAGTCCCCGTGACTTCTACCGTCTAGTCTCCAACTGTCAATTCGTTTCGTTTATATGGGTTCAAAATGTATATCTATCACTAAGCAAGATTGGTGTTTTGTTAAAAGAAGTTATTCGTCCGATTAATATGACATATGCTCAATATGTTTTTAATACTTGCGACTACTTTGATAACAGTGTCATCAACAGAGAAAAAACTGCATGCGTTATTTCTATGAAAATATATAAAAAAAACAAGATAATAGGAAATTTTTACTACGAAGCAATTCATACTCTAGTTACTAAGTTATAATCAATTTTCAAAGACACGCGTTGCCGAGATTTTTTCTAAACTCATATCATTATGTTCCGCAAAAATTTGAACTATTCATAGTAATCGAGTGAGAGTTATTACTATTGGGTGGAGCAATCTAGTGATTGTATTTCTGTATCAGGTTTTAATTGAGTTAACGGAACTCTTCTATAGTCTCTATGAAACTGATGCGGAAATACTTGACAACACATTTAATTAAATAATGATTACAACTCAATAAGTAGAATTAAAATCAGCCCATGATAAAAATTTTCTATGGCTGTGTTTTTTAAAGATATTTTAATAGAAGTAACGCCCGCCTTTCTTCTGTCTATGGCACTAATATTAAGGTAGTCGCAAGTGTCAGAAGCATACAGAGTAATTTTTTTATTAAACGTAAAAATAAACTTTGTTTTCATTATTTTTAGTTCGGTGCAGAATGTTCTCGAACTCTCATATATGTTACCTTACATATGGCTTGCATACACTGTAAAACAAAACGTAGAATAATAAACCCTTAAAAAGGGTTTATTATACGTTGCACTTTCCTAAACCTCTAAGGGTTTATTAGACCTTCTAAACCCTTTTTTCGCTCATAAATCCTTAGGGGTTTAGGAAAGTGCGACGTATAATAAACCCTTTTTAAGGCTTTAGGAAGGCTCATAAACCCTTAAAGGGTTTAGGAAATCGATAATAAACGATAAAAGGGTTTATCAATATACGGTGAAGGATTAAGGAATTTAATAAACCCTTTTCATAGGGTTTATTATTCTACGTTCTTTTTTTTACAGTGTAGGCTTATTCGTTCTCATATCTGTAGTGTGGCTAGGGGTGGCACTTTAAAAAACACAGCCATAGNAATACAGATGTTGGAAGCTGGCAACATCGACTTCTTGTAATAATTTAATGCCACATTTTTTTAAAAATACACAAATATTTTATCAACAAACAGAATACGATAACAACTACTAACCAAAACTAAAAATCAAATTGTTCTTTATTGTGTAGAATCGAATCTGAAATTACAATATACTTTATAACTTCCATTTTTGCTTTCTAAATCACGATTTTTTCCAGCTTCCAACATCTGTATTTTGTGCACTCACGTGAAGTTTTTTTTATTGACCAAAAAAATATGCGTCATTCAAATTGAATTGAAAGAACAAAATTTTCTTTTTCCAACATTTTGCAATGCTGATTCATTCAGAATGCATGATATTTTAATTTGGTTATTTCCAACATGTCTTTGTATTTAAAACACACAGCAAAAGCTTCATTTTAGGCAAGTAATTTCTACGATAGGCAATGAGTGATAATATCGACAATCAGAAATCTCTGCTTATTTGGCTCGATGACTCTAATAGTGATTCACAAGAAAATGTTATCGTTCGACAAGAGTTGTGTCTTCTCAATAGTAATTTTAAAATGTTCCAAACTAAAAACGAATGTGAAGAATATATAAAATCTCAATCTGCAGATGTTCATATTACATTAATCGTTAATGGTAGATTAGGTCATCAATTAGTACCTAATATTCATGATCTACCACAAATTATTGCCATTTATGTATATTGTATGAATCAAGAAGAACACAAGAAATGGGCCTTAAATTTTGCTAAGGTATTCTATGATAATGATATTACTAACTAAGAAAACGAAATTAATAAATGTAGAAGATTTTATATCATATTCTATAGCTTAAAATTGGTATGAGAATTAATAAGTTAAACTAGATTTCCATGATAAAAAAAAATTGCATTAATTACTAGTAATCTGTTGCATAAACCATTTAATCGACAATGTTGAGAAATTAGAACTATGAATTAGTTTCTTTTCTTGAACAGAATCGATTTCATTGTTTTAGGTCAAAGGTGTTTTGGCAGATTTTAATGACCTTAGAAGAAATCTTCAACCAAGCCATACTGATACATGTCACTATTCAATAGTCAGTGAATTACCTACAACTGATACTACAAAAACAGTAATTACACAAATTGAATCAACATATGAATTAGATGATTCATATTTTATATCTGACACTTGTTTCGATTGTTTTGTTCGAATGAAAATGGATTTGACAGAAAAAGACGATTTTGTTTCTTTATGCCAGGATGCATTACAAAGAAGTGAAAATTTATTACCAATTCTTCGGGAATTTCAAGAAGGTTACGATCCCAATCAAGCAATATTCTGGCTTTATAGACATCCATTTTTTCATGTATTCATAGATAATATGTTCAAACTTGCACATATAGATTCGATGTTACCATGCCGATTTTTTATACATGATATTCACAAACAATTTGAACAACATAAATGTACTTCAACTATTGAAGTATATAAAAGTGAAATAATATCCAAAGAAAAGTTTCAAAAATTAAACAGTTTTAATGGAAAAATTATTGCAATGAAATCTTTTTTTTTGGGAAGTACGGATCGTAATACAGCACTTTTATATATGCCGGATATAAGTTCATCTAATGAATATCAACGCATTTTATTCATAATTGAAGCTAATCCACAAATTGAAAATGTTAAACTATTTGCTAAAATTAGTTCATTAACTAAGAAAGAAGATCCAAATGATGTACTCTTTATGATTGGATCTCTTTTTAAAATTACTGAAATTCAAAATGAGCAAGATGGTGTAATAAATATTAAAATGTCATTATGTGGAAATGATACTGAGAATCCAATGAAAGCATTATTTGATCAAGTTAAGCTTAAATATATGAATGATAATCGAGAACTAGATGCTATCGATTTTGGTCAAATACTTTTTGAGATTGGTCATTCATTACGTCATGAAAATATCTCCGATAGAGGTGAAAAATATATTGTCTCGTATGCTGAGAAATTACCAAATGATCATCCAGATCGTCTTCGCTGTTACGATGCATTAGGAAATCTGAATTTACAGAAAGGCAATTTGGAGTCACGTCTCAATTGGTTAGAAAAATCATTCAATATAAAAAAAGAAAGATTACAGCCAAATGATCCAAATCTAATTGACAGCTATCAAAATCTGGCATTAGGTTATTTACATAAAAAAGATTTTACACAAGCGCTCGATTATTTCACGCAACTTTTAGGACTATTAAAGCAATTATATGGTGATGATCACACTTGTCTTACGTTTTGTTATAATTATATGGCTAATATTTATGAAAATGAACAAAGATTCTTGGAAGCAATTTCATGTTATTATCAATCTTTATCTATTATGACAAAAAATAATGTCGATGATATACCTAGTTTTGCTGCGATATACAATAATCTTGGTAAAGTATATACTTGTCTGGAATATCATCATCTTGCATTAGGATTTTACAAAACGTCACTTGAAATGAAATTGAAATATCTTCAATCTGTACATCCATCAATAGCAATAACATACCAAAATATTGGGCTCGTTTATGAATGTATGAATGATATTCAACAGGCACGAGAAAATCTCGAAAAAGCAGTGAATATTTATCGTCAATCATCAAACATCGAACAATCATGTATTACAGAAATTGAAGAAATTATTCGAAATTTACCAACTTCGCCTACATAATATTATTCAATATTAATAAAAAAATTAAAATAATTTATCGTCTTCCGTAAAAACAAAAACCTTTCTTGTTAGTGTTTGTTTCTTTTTATAAAAAATATATTTTTTTATTTTTATATTTATATTAAAACATCCAAAAAAAATAATAAAACAAACTTTTTTCAAAAAAAAAACTTATTAGTGCAGCCCCTTTAGGATTGAAATGTAAAACTCACCTGTGTTCTCATTATACTAATACAAAAATACGTAAAGTGAAAAATCTCTAGCAGCCAATAGTTCTTTTCTAAGGGAGTCGATCGCCAGGGAAACGATCTGTTCTTTTTTTATTTCTGCATTTCGAACAGAAATTTTTTCTTAATTTAATATTATTATTTTTGTAACTGTGGATTTAACTGGAAAAAAGCCTGTTATGTGTATTCATTATGTTTGCGGAAAATCTCAACACACTATTATAGATCTTGATAAGGTAAGAAAAATTGGTATTGTTTATTTTCCAAAGGTGTCATGTATTTAATTCACGCTTTTTATCTTGATCAAATGACGATTGTGATAAATCAATGCGTCATTGCCCATCATCCTTGCCATCTTGAACATTAATTTTTATCTGTACAAAAATCAAAAACTGCACTATTTAAAGCGTTCACATACGTATTGCGACCATACATTTTTTTAAAAAGATTTTGGAATGTTCTAGAATTCTCGAAAACAGTTTAACTAGGGAATGTTTTCCAACTGATCGATCGCTTGTGAATTTAGACTTCGTGCATAAGGTAGACATCATTGACATATGAAAAATCTTAAAAGACTAAGTCCTCTTAGGCTTTTTGTGCACGGTTATAAGAATTTTGTTGGAATTTTAGCCTCTGACACGGTAAATATCAACAAATCGAATGATGGTATTTTGACCTGATATTTTGCCTAGACATTGCTCTATTGATCAGTAGAATATCCTGCAAATTTCACATCAAAAGAATGTTTCCTTCTCGAGATAATAAAATTCCCAAAAAATCACTTAGATTGCACGAAAGATATTTATATATTCCGTTTTTTTGTGACTTTAACATCTCGTAAAGAAAATATTCTTTTAAACTAGAATATCTATGGGCGAAACATTAGGTCGAAGTACTGTCATTTGACTTGTTGATATGCATTATGCCAGAAGTTAAAATTCTAGTAAGATGCCTATAACTCTCGACAGGAAAGACCTAAGAAAACTTAGTCTTTTGAGATTTTTCATATCTCAATGGAGTCTCCCTTATGCATATGGTTCGAATTCAAAAGCGATTGATCAATAGAAAACATTTCCTTGTAAGTCTTGTCGTAAATCTCGTTCAGTCAGAACTAGACTGACCTGCTTCACGCTCAGTACCTTTTTCCGTTGCTAAGGAACTCGGGAAAAGGAGTCCGATGCCTGTTGTTCTCGCTTGCTATGAAAACATAAGCAATTATCAATTCGATTACTAAGATCTGTAATGAGAAAGGAAAGCCGTAAAACTTCAACTTAAAATTTATGCGTAGTACTTTCTTCGAAATTATATGTGAGTTCCACAAAATCTTTTTACGGATCAAAGTCCATTCCTTTATTAATATTTAAATACAAAGAAAATTAAATATGTTTATTTTTAGTAAATTCTAACACGTCTACTAGCAAAATAAAATAAGATCAATGATTGAGATATTTAAATAAAAATGTTTAGAATTATTACATTTTAAATTTTATCATTTTTATGTGTCCAGGTTGGACGTGTCTTTTTAATAAATGACTCAAGTCCATGTTGAGTATCCTTAAGTTCTAGATTTTCAATCATACCACGTGTTGCTACTTGATAATCATTAATCAGATCATCTTTTTCATCTTTCATTTGTAAATATTTTTTACCAATAGCAACTACTGATCGACTATGTGCACAGATCTGTTGAGCGATTTTATTTGTTTCACGTTCTAAATCATTTTCACTAACAACACGACTAACAAGACCATGGTCATAAGCTTCTTTTGCTGATATTGGTTCACCGGTAAACAACATTAATGAAGATAATTTTGGATTTGTAATTGATCGACGAACAGCAACAGCTGGTGTAATACAAAATAAACTATTGAATATAAAATTTAGTTAACAAATAAATTTATATAAATCATAAATATTTTACCCATGTTTAACACCAGGAACAGAAAATGAGGCATTTTCACCAGCTACGACAATATCACAACTTGCTACAAGTTGACAACCAGCAGCAGCAGCTAGACCAAATACTTCAGCAATAACAGGAATAGATAATTGACGAACTCTTTAAAAAAAAACATTATTTATTATTTATTATTTTGATTTTTTTTATTAAATATATGATATACTTTAACATCAATTCAGTGCATCGATCAAAAACTGAATTACATGCTTTTGTTTTACTTAATTCAGATAATTCTTTAAGACTATGACCAGAACTGAATACAGTTTGATCACCAGCAGTAAGAATAATAACACGTGAACGTTGTTCATTATCTTCAATAGCTTTGATCAAATCATTGATCATTGCAAGTGAAAGAATATTACGTTGACGTTGATTATTTAGTTTAATACGACAGATTTGTTCATTATCACTTGTCGATATATTTACTAAACTTGTTGTTGATGAAGCATGACGATGTAAAAGATTTTTATATGGATAATTAAAACAAATAATTCGTCGTAAAAGCATTTATTCTATCTGAAAATAATAAAATTCGAAATTAAATATGAAGAATTTTATTTTTTACTAAATCATACGCTTCATGAATCGCAACATAATGTGAATTTTTGTGACACACAACTAACAGTTCTTTTACATGAACCTGAAGACGATTTACAAAAGCTTAGATAAAAGAACCCAGATGTAACATCAAATGAAATCATACAAAAAATCATAGTCTCAGAAATCTTACACTAAATTGTACTATAAGATGCTTGAAAAACCTTAGAATCGCATAAGATTTTCTCTGATCTTATAATAATATCTTACAAGGTAACTGGATCTTTCAAGAACCTTCATATATAACTTAGCGTTAGGATTCTGAGATTACGATTTTTTTAAACGAATTTCATCTGATCTTACAAAATCAGAGGTACGATCTTATAAAATCTTATCGTCTGTTTGTTTGATCTGCAAAGCTAAATCGAAAGACAATAGTACAGAAAAACCAACAATTTCAAATATTTAGAAAAAAACAATTGATAAATTTATTTTCAATATTCTTTAGTTCATGAAAAATCTTTAATAAAACTAAATTTTTCGATTATTATTTAACTTAGAAAATTCTCCTAATTTATTTCAATATGAATTGTCGCTGTCATGCATGGTTTAAAATAGTTAGCTGATTGCCTATAGTGATATTCGAAAAATGAATCAAACTCTACTACTTCTCATTGTATCAGTAAATCGATATAATGACCAAGTTCTATGAATATCATATTTAGTTGTAAACGAATGATTATATTTGATTCGGTATCAAACGGTATACTAAAATCAAGTAAGAATGCTATAGAAAGAAATCAATATTTTTTGATTTCTCTTCAATATTTCCTTATGAATAGAATGATCTATGTTCATAGATGATTGATTGTTGAAACTTTTCAAAACTTTTGTGTTTCTCATCCACTATGGATGATATTGATAATCGATTAATTGATAGTAAAAATTTGAATTCAATTGCAACTATTCTTTTTTTCTAAGCCATACTAAATTTTCACCGAATTTTTCGTTTCATTAACAATATGTGACTATTCACCTTGAAGTCCATGTCAAGTTGAATTGGAAGAATATTCTAATGCATTCGATTTTTTTTTTGGTGTTCGATTATATGAAATTATAAATTGAAACGAAGAATTCAGTTACATTTCAACATGATATAATCATTCGAAGCAAAGATATTTCATCTGTTCTTTATCATCAAGTTTGTTATTATGTTTAACAAAGAGTCACACTTACCTGTTTGTTGTCATCAATCATTTACCTTGAGTGAGCACGTGTTCATTATCTAAACAAAAAAAAATTAAGTTTAGAATGCTTTTCAAAAGTTGTCACTAATGAACGTGTACAAAAGTTACAAAACATAAAAAGAGAAAATAAACTATATAGAAACAAAAAATAAGCTAATTAACCATTTGCATAAGTGCTGGAAAGTGATCGAAATGTAATTGTATTGAGAATTGGCGACTGTTGTGATGAATACTATTAAATTGGAAACCAAATCTACGGAATAGGTAGTTTGAAGATGCCACAACTTTTGACGATCAGAAAAAACGCAAATATCAAGTTACCATTTTATAATAGGATATCTGAGAATATTCACTGTTTCCACTTAGGAAATCATTCTTTTCTTCTAATAAGAAATTTTTTAGTATAAACATGCGATAAATTACCACGTGTTTTAAAATAATATTAATTACTTTCGAAAATTTTTTCTCATTTAAAATATACTCAAAAACGTATATTTATATAAATTATTAATTATATTGAAAGATAATCTCATTCTTATTAATAAAAATAAAAAATATTTGATTCATCTACTTCATTGATGATATTCTCTACGCAAAGTATATATTTCAAAACTAAATCGTTGAAGGAATAAACAAGCTCTATGTATTTTTCATAACAAATAATCCAATCTTAAACATACATATAATATTTAGCAATTAACCATTAAAGAAGATCTTAAATTTATTTATATGATTTTCCAAACTGTTTATTATTTACTAATGTTTACTTAATCAAATAGTGAGTACAAACTCTTAACGTTTTTATTTAAATTTAGTTAATAACTGTTATAGATATAATCATTCTGTAAGATGATACAATTCCTAAGAGAATTCATGTTTGTTTTTAAATACTCAGGAACAGTCAAGATTTCTCATGATAAAAATAGACAAATCATAGTGCTAAAATTCTCCTCGCTGATACCTTTAAACATTTTCGCACTGAAATATTCAAGCCAATTTGTCTACTAATGAGGTAACGTCTTCAGCTGCCCCCTTTCGGATTTCAATGATTTCTTTTGTCCATAGATGTTGCATAGTATTTTTATAAAAACCCTAAAAGGATTTGGGTTTCTCTTGAGATTTGACTAAATTATCGAGATTTTAATATGTCTACTGCCTAGAGGCCGCAAGTTTTCGGAAAACTAGTATTTTCGATTTTTTTGATCTGAAACTTTGTGCACATATAGAGAATTCAACTAGACTAGTTGCCATAAAAAATTCAGAAGTTTTCAACAAAGTCTCTTCAAGTCATAGACTTGTTTCCATTGATAATGCATCCACCATGTATCTTTTGAAAGATTCATATTTTGAAGACAGTTTGTTGAAAACTTCTGAATTCTTTTATGGAAGTTTGTCTAGTTGAATTCTCTATATGCACAAAGCCTTTAGATTAAAATTCGAAAATACGAATTTTCTGAAAAGCTGGAGCCTCTAAAAAAAAAAAATATATTAAAAATTCAATAGCTTAGTGAAATATTAATAGGAACCCAAATTTTTTTAGGGTTGTTAATTAAAACACAATATATCGTATCTATAGCCAAAGTATCATTGAAATGAAAAGGGAGCATTTGACGAGTGTTCCTCATAAGTTCTATGGAACTCCAAAGATATTCTCTTTTTAATTTTATACAAGAATTCCTTTTTCTCAATAGTTTCAAAATAGAATATCTAATCATCTCGAGTTTCATCATTAGAAACTACGAATTCAGATTAGATATATTTCACTAGTTCCAAACTTGCATTCAAACATATAATATAATAATATTTGTTGAAATTTATGTAGTTTATATAATCTAAATCTTGCTAATTAACTGTAGGATCACCTGTCACAAAAATTTTCGATAGAAATATTTAAAAAAAGAAAATGCTTAAAACAGAAAATGTTTCTTTTTTTAGTACAAAAAGTAATCTGAAAGATCCGAGTTCACTATTCGTAACTACATAGAAAACAATTTTAGATACTCGAATAGAAATTTTATAGTCAGCTAAATCTATCTCACACATCAACTGAAAGCCTTCCTATTCGAGTTATTCTTATTCACGTTATAAAACAGAAAAAAGCTCAAGCATAGCTAATATATAACCATAGATCTCGATACACAATCTAGTAAGTCTATAACATTATTAACACTCATAGAACTTTGTGTTGGATGGTAATTTTTTAGTAAAGAGAAAAAATTAACTTTAACCAGTGGGGGAAATTTTTATCAATATCTATATCCATATGATTTATTTATGGTAAAGACGGGTAAAGCTAAATCTCTAAAAAAAAATGATAAGATTCTTATGTAAGAATCACATTATGAAAAATTTTTCATCATAAACAAAAGACAGTTAACATATAATCAATCTGAATAATCCTTTGTCACGCTAATGAATTTTCATTAAATAAGACAAATACAATAGAAATTGACGTTAAACGTAGCACAATTTTCTTTTGTTTTTTTTTGTGGCTTCAACGTTTTCGTTTTTCTACTCGCGAGATAGAAAGAACAGTTAAAGAAAACAATCAATGAAGAGCTTGATAATGGCAAAATATAACATGAAAAGAAGAAGAAAAAAAACCAAAGAATGAACATGAACGCAAGAAACACAAAAAAAAAAGAAAACATTCTAATAACGCTAAAATACAACGTGTTGATGAGGTTGAACAAGATAGAAAAAAAACAAAAAAAAAAAGAAACGAAATCCTTATTTAAACAATAGTAGTTAAACCACAACAACCGGATAGAAGGAAAAAAAAGACTCGCGATTTTATGACGACGACATACCATTTTATTTTCTGTATCATTATCATCGAAAGCCATATAAAGTATCTATCACAAATACTAAATTCAAAAGCAGAAAAAGTTTTTTTTTCTCATTTTGAAAATATCGGTTCTATTACTTTACCAAAGCACAGTCAAATATGATTCACATTATAATACCTATAGAAAAAAAAAGAATCTTTATAAACAATATAGCTAGTATATTGAAATACCATATGAAATTCCTAATAAATCATTTACATGCGCATTAATGGCCATGGTGGTTCTAATGATTGTTGTTGATGAAATATTGGACGTGTTTGATGTAATATATTATTACTCATGCGATTACGTAGATTATTTTCATGAATCTAAAATATATACACTAGAGATCTGCATCACGATCACGGTCGTAACCAATAAAGAAAAAGAAAAAAGAAAGATTTTCGTAACAGCTCTTCATAAAAAGACTAGAAGAATAACTTGAGTTGAACCTTCTGTTGAAAATGCTGTTAGTGACGTGAGGAGATAACAGCCTCCAATAGAAAAAAAAGTTGTGCATCGATCATGACCAGTGTTGGTTAAGATCAATACATAGTATTTTTGCTCTACCGGAGATTATTGTATTTTCAAATTTCAAACGATCTTATTCAAAAGGAGACGGTTCGAAACGAAAGATTAAAATCATGTTATTTCAGAGACGACATTGGCCTGAGTGACTGGCCAATCTAAAATCCATACTGACATTTGACTAATGAGTTGTTGTACTATTCAATCTAAGAATAGTGACATTTGATGTAGTCAACTTTTAACAAAGTTGCATCATATATTCTCTCTGAGATACAAAGAGCAAAACAAATGAATAAGACACATCGGTAATGGTTGATTTACTGGTATGATAACCAGTTTGAAACCCGTATCCGTACTGGATCGGTCGGCTTCATCTCCGAGTTATTCTACTAGTCTCGTTAGGAAAGAATGTTGTGAAAAATGTTTTTCTTTTTGGTCACTATCGTGACCGTGATGCAAATGACTAATATAAAACGAAAAAGACACTAGATTCAAGTGATATAATATTTACATTTAGATGATGAATTCGAACGAGTTGTTCCGATGCTGCATATGAACAACCGGGAACATTACACTAAGAAAATACATTATCAATTTTTCATCCAGAGAACAAAAAAAAAAGAGAACGAATCAAATATCTTACTGGAATATGACTTCGTAAATGATCTTGATAAGCAACTTGATGAGGAAAGCCAAGTCCACATGTAGCACACCAAAACGGATGAAAACCTCGCTGTTGTTCATTATTATTTGGCCAACGCGGTAAAATCGATTCCAATGGTGTTGGTGTCGATGGTGTCAACGAAAATTTTGGATTGACATTCATGAGAGGTGGTGCACTTATTAATGGCGGAGGTGTAGTTTTAACAAGTAATGGAATAATTCCATTATTATTATTATTATTATTATTAATATTATTATTATTATTTGACGATGATGAAAATGAAAATGATCGATTAGGTTGTTGTTTATTTTTATTATTTGAAGATGAAAAACATCGTTCAGTTGTTTGCAATGGTGGTAAATTACGTCGATTACCTTGCATATATGCTAATGAAGAATTATATGGTTGAGAATCAGTTGTTGCTGTTGATTGTTGAGGAACTCGTAACGGCTGAGTATTATTATTTAATCGAGATGATGAATACATTAAATTATTATTAAATGATATTGGAGGTTGAGAATACAATGATGATGGTGATGTTAAATGAGATTGCATTTGATATTCTTCTGGTGGAGATATTTTTTGATTTTCATTAGTACCAAATAATTTTTTAAGAATATCTTGCACTTCAGATGGATTTGATAGAAGTTCTTGAACTTGTTCTATACGTGGTACTGAAACTGGTGGTGATGTTATTGAATTTACATCTGGTAATGGTGGTGGTGGTGGCGGTGGTGGAAGTGGAGGTGGAGGTGGATAGGAAAAATAAGATGTATTTTGATAATCATTCTAAAACAATAGATTAATTGTTTTTATTTTTCATTCATATTTAATTTTTTTTCTTCTTCTTAACTTACCGACTGTTCTGATTCGGTAGATGATATTTTATTATTAGTAGTAGTATGATTACTTTGTGAATCTTCATTTAATAATGATGGTAATGAATGAGATTCATTTGAAGATGTAATTTTAAATTTTTCATTATCATTACAATTTGAATTAGTAGCAGCAGCTGCAGCACGTTTTCGTTTATTTGATAATTTTTCATGAATAATTCCAAGTAAATGTTGTGCATGACGAGTATCACCTTGTTGTGTTAATTTCATTGCACGTTCAATCATTTGTTTAATAAGAATATCTTCATCACTTTCAGGTTCTATTGATGTTTTATTTTCTTCATTTGATATAACTATAGAATGTATTTGTTGTTGAGGAGTATTAGATGTTGATGAACTACTTGTGTTTGATAATGTTGGTGAAAGAAGTGTAGATGATGAATATGTTGTACTATTTGTAACACTAATTTCATCAACACATTGATCAGCTGGTGTTGATGATGATGAACTAAGACGTTTACCAACATTTACAGCTGCCTATAAAATAGAATATCATTTATAAATAAATGAATACTCTTGCAGCCGATATTTTCCATATATATATATAATTAGTTACGAGCAAAAATAGTACCAATTTATACATCGAATTATTATCGATCATATACAGTGGGTCATAAAATTATTCAACAAAATTGATTTTCTGCTATTATCGTAAGTGCTAGAAATAATTGAAATAGTAATTCGAATAGAGAAAACAGTTTCTAAAGACAAGAACTTCAGCACGTCAAAAAGGTAGTTTTTTAGTCCGTAGAATGAAAAGCATATAATTTTATTTAAGTTAAATGCTCTACAAAATAAGACATCTCAGAATTCTCTACAATGTGTTTTAGCTGATCTACAGCAATCTCATGGAAACTCCTAAAGTCGTTTTTTTTTTCAATTTTCTATAGAAAAAAAAAAACAAGATTTGACCTTCAATCAAATTGCTGTATTTCAGCTAAACGACGTCCCAGAGAACTTGGAGACGTCTCATTTTTCTAGAGATTTATTTGCTCTATCATTCTATGTAGTCTAAATAAAATTATATTTACCCATCTCAGGTACTGAAAATCTAGTTTTTTTTTCTTTTTCTAAAGTCTCTGTCTTTGAAAATCTGATGATATTTTATATTTTCTTATATTCATTTTGGAAACAATTTTCTGTATTTGAATTACTTTTAGCGCTTACGACAGCAGAAAATAAACCTTGTTGAATAATTGTGGTATTCACTGTATATTGAATTCGATAGAAATTAGTGTTATTTGCGGATTTCTTCGGATATCGTAATAAGTTACAATCAATATATTCTTCTTATCATGGAATATAAGAGCTCATATTAATCAAAAAAATATTTGTTATTAATTTTGGCAACAATTTATTCAAGATTTTTGTAAGGCAAGCTAACCTGAGCCATCGCACAAATAATTTGTTGCGTCGTTTGATCTAAATCAGGGTTAGCAAGTAATTGTCGAGCTGTTTCAGCAAATTCTTTTGCTTTTGGACCAGCATTTGCTAAAAATTCAGGATTTTCAATAAGCTGTGATAAAATTTTCGATGGTGATTGTGAACCATTTGATGATGATCGTTGTCTTTTAGTTGGTGGTGATTGTAAAGCAGCTTCATCATCATCAATTTTACTATTACTAAATGGTACTATTGATGGTACACGTTGTTTTGTTTCATCTTGTTTATCATATGAATGACGACGACGATGACGATGATGATGATGCTTATGAGATGATTGCAACTCATCTTCATCGACATCATAAAATGATTTTTTATGATGATGTTTTCCCATATTATTACTACATTGACAGAAAAAGATTTAATCTAAATCAAAAATAAATAAAATGATTTAAAATTTTTGTTTTTTTCGATCATCGACATTTGTTTATTATTTTTCTTCTTCAATAGTTTCGTTATGCTACTTCATAAATATTGCCATTCTCAATAAGCGTTGATTCTCCAATCGGGTAATTTATTTTGTATGATTTTAAATATTTTATTTTAATCATTATTTGATAAATGAATTTTTTTATTTTCTTGTCATTTTTTAATAGAATTTCATATTAATGAAATTTGTCGCTAGTATCAACGATAATGATTCAATTGGACAATTCAATGATAATTTTTTTTGGTGACCAAGAAAATTTAATTCAAACTAAACAGATTTTCGAAAGAGGAATTAGCTTTAATTCATCAATTGAACCAGTAAACATTATTGAAAGTGATGAGGTGTAATTTCATAAAAACTGCATGAAATAAGATAATATTTTTATAATCAAAGGAAAAATAAGAAGTAGACGCTACAGATAATAAAATTCTATCGAAATTGATACAACAGAACAATGACTGTTGTTTGTATGTTATATGATCGATTTTGTTCTCAAACTTAATGAAGTATGAAGATATTCATTGATAAAGATAATATGTTGAAGTGTAGATTGCTTTATTGGTCATTAAACAAGAGAAATTATCGATATTTCTAAGAAATAAAATAATAATGTACTCTCTTATAATGGATACAACTGTTGCCAACATTACATTCAGTTGCGGCATCATCCTCCACATATAACTAGCTCAGTCGAATTTAAATAATTTTAATTAGACTCAGTTGAATATAGCCGGAATCTTTAGTAATGTGGAAAATTATATTTTCATTGCAGATACATTTTAAATGCTCTTTTGAAAAATAAAAATTTCTGTTTTCATTTTCGATTCTGTCAATTTTCAGTGGTTGCTTCTACAGAGATCACTAAATAACATCCATGTTGAAATAATAAACATTCCGCTTCTCACTGAATTTCAACAGTTAATCAATAGTTCAGCATCCAAGATCATGTGTGCCTGGGTAGATCTACCTGAATAATTCAAATACTTCGATACGTATCCTATCTGATATACCTTCAAAATTTGAAGCTAATGTGATATCTTGTATATCAAGACCTAACATATTTCCTAATCAACAAACATGTATATCAACAGCAGAAATGTCTTCAAGTCAGAAGCGAAGTTCAACTTTGTCTAAGAGTAAATATAGGCTTTAATAATCAATTTTTTTTTTGTCCGGCAGCTTTTAATTGTATTTGTAATGAGGTTGAAAACAATGTCTACCATCACAGTTGATTTTTACATAAAAAAATCGGACGACATTTCAACTATTCTTTTCTAAAAACAGATGTCCTGTAGAACAAGTGATTGCTTGTATACTATACTCTAAAATATCTTGTGAACATCTTTGTCTACCAATGAAAATTCAACTGAAACCATCCCATAGTCACCACTTTTAGTCTCAATGTAAAGATACCGTTCATCCTCTAGTCAACTGAAGAAAACATTTAACAAGAACTTTTTATCTATTTTGGTGACTAAATGATTTAGAATTTCATAATGAGAATCCTTATGTCCAATTCAAAATCTCTTTCTATCCGTTACTACTCTTAACATAAAACTTATATTGAGCATAAATTTGTAGTCGAGAGGAGAAAGATTACTTATGTTCATGACATTTTATCCAAACTATCAACATTTATTACGGAAGAGTATTCAAAATATAAAACGATCATGAAATACAATACTTCATAAAAATCAGTTTCAGTTTTCATTTTTTAAAACTTTTATAAAAATAGAAAGATACAAAACTTTCTATTGATGAAAGAGGTCAACAACAACAACATAATCAGTCTTACTACTTCAGTGACAAATCTAGAATTTTTGTGTATGGGAGTGATCATAGTCACCAAACATGTTTTCAAGTCAAACTAGAAATCGTAGCGACTCATTTTTTGGCGTTTTCTGCTAAGAAAAATCGAAAATGAGGTTAGCAGAAAGGAATGATCCGTCTCTAATGCTTTCCCTCTAAATCCACTGCTGCATTACCTATCAAACCTAGAATTCATATTTTGTAAGAAAACAAGAAGGGATTGTCCCATCCCACATGGGATTCTGACACATGTTTTATTAATTGCAATTGCTCTATAAATGGAATCTATAATTTATTTCTGTGAATATATTTTCCGAGTTTGACACGTAACTAATAGAAACAGGAGATGTAGCAAATTCATTTTTAGTGCATATCTTTCGACATGAAACATCTTAAAAATCAGATTATTCGGACTATATAAAGTAAGTCGATGAGAATATTCATTTTTTTTGAGTGTTACAAAAGTAAAATAATTGGCATATAACGAGCTCATCACTGAATATAATTCCCTATAGACTCCTCTCCAATTGCTTACAAGTTAGAAACGAAATATTTCGTTTTGAAAGTATGCATTATATATATGCATTTCGCCTAAATTAGATGGAGGCACAATCTTTCTTTTTATTGGCGCAATAACTACTACATGAAGACGTATGAATATTTTACTCGAAAATAATACTACCTTAATATTTAAGTGAAGACAAGGCCTTATCTAGTGATTGAATCTATTACACTAAGGATTAAATAGCTTTATGAATAAAAATTAGCTTTTATGTAAATCTCTTTTTCCTTCGATCATTCATTGGAATGTTCATCTGTTACTGATACTTTTTTTTAAAATAGGATTTTTATATATTTTTTTCTGTTGTAAATTAGAATAGTTTCTTTTGTTTTGCAGAAGTCTGTGTGTTTCATGTGACTCAGTGGGAAAGCAAGTTACTCTTTTCTCTTTTACTTAGTGACGCTCAGGCTTCGATTTTTCTACTGTTATTATTATCAGTGAGAAAAGAACATGATTTGAAAAGGAAGAAAAAAAATTTTTTTTCTCGATTGTGGGATATGAGAATCATACCGTATGTTGTTCGTTATTTTTTTTTCTTCTCCGACTTTGCATGCACCTGTATTCATTTTATTCAAGAATATTCATTTTTATAGATCATCATGTATATAAATCATCACTATGTTTCTTGTTTAATAATATTAATCTATTCATCGTTCATTCTTTGTCAACGTTCATCACCATTACAAGTTGAAAAAGATGCAGCTGTCTATTCACTACTTGAAAAATATCATCATTATAGTGAATTAGATCGTCTTTTACAACAATGGGAAAAGAATTATACAAAAATTGCTGAATTATTTAATATTGGAAAAAGTATTAGTGGTCGAAGTTTATTTGTTATGCATCTTACATCACCACTGATGACTGATATTGAAAAAGAACAAGATGAAAAACAATTATTAAAACCGAAATTTAAATATGTTGCAAATATGCATGGTGATGAAGTAATTGGTCGTGAAATGATGATAGCTTTAATATATTATTTATTATTGAATTCAAAATCAGATACACGTATTAATCGTTTATTATCAACAACCGATATTTATGTCATGCCTAGTATGAATCCGGTAAATAAAGAAAAAGAAAATTTTTCATATTTTCGTTTTTAAACATAGGATGGTTTTGAAAGATCTACTCAAGGTTTATGTGATAGTCGTACAATTCGTGGTCGTGGTAATGCAAATGATATTGATCTTAATCGAGATTTTCCATCACCATTTCAACCGCTTAAACAATTACAAAATGGCACTACTACTGATATTTTTTATGAAAGACAACCAGAAACAGTCGCACTTATGAAATGGATATTAAAAGAAAATTTTGTTCTTAGTGCTAATTTGCATGGTGGTTCACTTGTTGCTTCATATCCATATGATGAAACAATTCATCATACTCCTAATACATATGGACAATCACCAGATGATTCATTATTTCGATATTTAGCACGAACTTATGCTAATAAGCATTTAACGATGACTAAAGGTAAAAAAAAAAACATATTTTTTCCTCTAAGAAACAAAAATAAAATCATGCGTTCTCTTTTTCTTTTTTGATTAATTAGGTGAAGGATGTGCTACTGAATTTCCTGAAGGAATAACAAATGGTGCAAAATGGTATGATGTATCAGGTGGCATGCAAGATTTTAATTATTTACATAGTAACACATTTGAAATAACAGTGGAATTAAGTTGTTGTAAATATCCATCAGTTGAAGATGGTATTCTACAAAAAGAATGGGATAATAATAAAGAAGCATTACTTTCATATATGGAAATGGTATATAAAATAAAAAAATTCAAAAAAGAAAAATATATTTTATTTTATTTAGAGTCATCTTGGTATAAAAGGTTTTATTCGCGATACTGAAACACAAACGGGTATTTCAGGTGCATTAATTCAAGTGGAAGGTGTTCTTCATCCAGTTCGTAGTGTTAAACATGGTGTCTATTGGCGTTTATTATTACCTGGTTTACATAATATAACAGTAACAGCATCAGGATATTTACCACAAACAAAATTTAATGTCAATGTAACCAATGAAAATTTAACAAGTGTAAGATTTTTATATTTGCTTAAACAAAATATATGTAGCAGAATGCAAAAGTGCTCATATATAAAACCGAAAAATGTTTACTCTTAAGACATTGCTATTTGTGCATGTGTCATCTTTGAAAACTTTACTGTATTCCTATTTTACGCTACTTATTATATGATCCATCATAGGACAGATTTAGAGATAGTGTACCCTTCGAACGATTCAATCACTTAGTCTGATCATATATTATATGCTTTTGCATTGCTGAAATCAAAGGAATCCTGTGTGTTCTCAACATATATGCCAATGCTTCTTCTTGATAGAGTCAGTTGGATTGATTCGAATTTGAAAATTTTCGATCCAACAAGCTCTAATCGTCTGAAAAATGTGTAGGACGCCTTAGTTCCCTAATACAAAAAAAAAAAAACAACGGAAAAAGTATGTCGTATCTTACGTGCGATTATCCTATTCTGATTAGAAAATTTTATTGAGAATATCAAAGTAAGGTTCGATCGAGTCCAACAATTTTGGATCGATAGGCTCTTCTTCTAGGACTTCTTAACAAAACAACAAAGTTTTCTGTTCTCATAAAATAAAATGAAACATTCACGAATCAATTACCATTCATAGAAAGGATTTTGATTCTTTTAGGCTTTTCGTCTTGATTTTAATTTACAACCTGCTTTTCAAGATACATCATCATCTATTAAAGATGTTTCATCAATAAATGATGTTTTTAATTCATTATCAAGTTATGCTAAAAAATTAATGAACAATTCACGTGAATATATTCTTAAAACTTTAATTGAACCAACAAATAAATTTCAATATCATAATTATAATTCAATGGTTGAAAAATTAAAAGAATTAAATAATAAATATCCAAATATAACAAGTTTATATACAATTGGTAAAAGTAATGAAAACCGTGATTTATGGGTTATGATTATAAGTGATCAACCACTTATACATGAACCAGGTGAACCAGAAGTTAAATATATTGGAAATATGCATGGTGATGAAGCTGTTGGACGAGAATGTTTAATTCTTTTTATTGAATATTTATGTATAAATTATGAAAAAAATGAATACATTACTCAACTTATTAATAATGTAAGTATTGTATTGTTTTCTATTGAAACAATTACAATTACTGTAAAAAATTCTTTTCGTGTTAAAGATTCGTATACATATAATGCCAACAATGAATCCGGATGGTTTTGAATATGAATATAAACAAACAGTACACTTACAAGGACCTGGTCGTTTTAATGCTCATAAAATTGATTTAAATCGAAATTTTCCAAAAATTGAACTTGAACCATTAAACAACAACAATGATAATAATATTGTTATACCAAAACAAAATTCCGATAATAATAGATATTATTTAGATGAATTAACTAATACACAAGAAAATATTGAACCAGAAGTTCGGGCTGTAATGCATTGGTCACTTATTTATCCATTTGTATTATCAGCAAATTTACATGGTGGTGCTCTTGTTGCTAATTATCCATTTGATGGTAAAATACAAGATTCAACTAGAAAAGAAAGCAAATCACCTGATGATCAAACATTTAAAATGCTAGCTAAAGCTTATTCACATGTAAATTATTTAATTCTATTTTCTAAAAAGTTTATTTTTGATATTTTTCAAAGGCTCATCCGAAAATGTATCAAGGTAATGCATGCATTAGATTTAATGATGGAATAACAAATGGTGCTTCTTGGTATATTGTTGATGGTGGTATGCAAGATTGGTCATATGCATATACATCTGATATGGAAATAACAATTGAATTAGGCTGTAATAAATATCCTGATGAAACTGAATTAGAATCATATTGGGATGATAATAAAGGAGCTTTATTAGCTTATATTACTCAAGTATTTATATTATCATTTACAAAATAGAGAAAAGTTCGTTGTTTTTTTTTTCTTGTTTGTTTTAATTTAGGTTGTTCATGGTATTCGTGGTTTTGTATTTGATTCGAAAACAAAAATGCCATTGTCAGGAGTTATTATTCGTGTACATGGTATTCAACATAATGTTAGTAGTTATCGTGATGGCGATTTTTTCCGTTTATTAACGCCTGGTATATATGACATAACAGCTGAACGTATTGGGTATGTGAATTAAATATTTTTACAGTCTTAAAAAAAAGTAGTTGCCCGTCAGCAAATGTTAATATTGTTTATGACATTGAACTAATATTTCTGATGCATGGGTACGACAATAAATCCTGATCGCAAGCACTAGCCCACCAACTTTGTTGACTCATATGTACTGAAGTTATGATTTTTAAATCATCTTCTTCTTGTGATCATCTTATATTAGCCATGTTGTCATCAATATTTTCGTCGAATTCTCCTCATTTGAAAGGCCTATGTCGTTATTATTTATAGTCTGAATTTCGTTAGAAATGACTTTAAAATAACTGAAATATTTTGTTCTCATTAAGAATGTTTGTTGAAGAATAAATGCTGGTGTTTAGTAAGATAAATCTCTTCCACGATGACTTTGACCGACACATTTGAAAAATTTAGTAGAGCGTTTTCCATGAGATGACGAATCTGTTCTGAAAGTTCTAGAGTTGCAGCACTCAATGAAGATGAGTCAGGACTACGACATGAATTCACTATTTCAAGGCATGCTAATTACTAAGATCTTGACTAGAAATGTGCGAGATCAAGTTTTTTTTTATCAGATAAGTTTTTTATCCAGAGGTCTCGGTGTAGAAACAAACAGTTCTTCCGAATTTATTTATCTCACATCTACAATAATTCTTCAATATTCGTTTTTTGTGATTTATTGAATGAATGATTGGCACTTTTTTGGATCATCTTCCTTGAGTTAGTTTTTGATTCATATGATTTATAAGATAATTTGCTTAAGACCATAGGATGTTTAGTCATAAACTTGAGTTTCGATCCTGGGAAATTTTTTTTCTAGTAGTTCAAGTCGCGATTTCAGTGTCATCTCTTCCTTGTGGTTCCGGTAAAGTTTTATTTTTTTGGTCTCGGTTCCGCGCATCTCTAATATTCTTTTTGTGTAACAAGTTTCGGATATAACAAAGTGGACATACATGGCTATCTTTAGTGCTTGAAAAAAAAACAGCAGTTGCTTGTGAAATAGCAAAATTTCGAACACAACTTTTTCTTGTGCATATTTCTACAGAGTATATTTTTCATAATCATAATACCACTACATGTGAACTGACGAAGAACGGGTTGACGCTTACGATTAGGAATTATTATCGTCCTCATGCATCCAAAATATAAATTCAATGTCATAAAGAATACGTGCCCTTACTGATGGGTGTCTAGTTTTATTCAAGACTGTATATATAATTCATCTTTTGGAATAGATATCAATCTGAAACAAAACAAAATATACTAGTTGGCAGTGAATCTTCAACATATGTTGAATTTAAATTAAAACGTAAAGATTTCTTGAATGATAGTAATAATACTAATAATGATATAAAAGGAACATTTTCAACATTTGTTAATATAACATCAACAAATGTTCGAACATTATATCATCACACCAAAGAATTTATACTTCATCAAAAACTTTTTCTTATTATTGCTGGCATATTTGGTTTGTATTTATTACTAATATTAAAATTATTTATTTTTTTCTTTATTCAGCTTTAGTTTTAGCTATTATTTTTGCAATTGTTGTGATATATTTGAAGTTTTGTCAAAAATCAACATCACGTGCTCATACTGGTTTTCAACGATATGAACCTTTAGTTCAAGATGAAAATGATTTGCCAAAAATGGAAAGACATAATGGAAGAAAAGCTTTAAGAAATAATCATGTTATAGTAAGTGAATCATCTGATGATGAAGACGATCAAACATTATTTTCATCAAAAATCAAGAAACCAATGATTCCTTAATAATTTTATGAGAACATCTTGTTTTGTTATTGTGATTATTATATAAGAATGTCTTTCTATTATTTTTCATTCATCTTAAATGCATTCATTCCATTGTGAATCTCATCTATTAAAAATAGACGACTGTTATCCATGAATATTATTTTTCATCGATGCTTTGGTGCTTCGTTCATGCTTTCTCTTTTATCGGTTGGTCGTTCTTTTCTCTATATGATTTTTCCGTTAATAAAAATGCTCAATTATGAAATCTGTTAATTAATGTTTTACACATACGATAGCAATAAGAAAAGATTGTATATTGACGATTGTTTCTCTTGCTTTCTAGTGTTTCATACACTTGAAAAATTCAAGATTTTATCAGTTGTTTATAGAACTATAAATATGTTCCGAAAAACATATACATATATATATATCTATACTATTCATCAGATAATTTACCAATTTTCAGTAGTTTCAAACTTCAAATTTTCAATTCAATTAAGCAACAACTATTCAAGTTTCAAATTTTCAGTATCTTTGTTTCCGCGGCACTCACATCGAGAGAGTGTCTGTGTTTATTTGAAAATTTAAACTTGAAATTCAACTTTTATTTAATTGAGTTCAACTTTCAAGTTCGACACATTTGTCAATTTTTATGAATATATCGAAATTAGTAAAATATATGATTTGCTCATTCAGCAGCATGGTTATCTCTTTCTATATTTGTCTCACTTGCATACATTTCTGTTCCTATATATGCACTGCAGGTGCATTTTCTTTTCTTCTCTCGTTTCTACATGCCTGACGAGTGTCGTCATATATCTGCTGATACAAAAAAAAATAATTAACTGGCGCACATTTACAAGTTGCACAATTTAACATACACAAGGTGTTCGATAAAAACATCTCGCTTATTATTTATTGATAATTATCAACAACCATGGGTAATAAACAATCTGAGCAAACAAAATCAACTGAACTTACAGAAAAACGTTTGTTTTTGCTTTTGCAACAAATTCGTCATATAATATTTTTCTAATGGTTTATTTCTAGAACTCACTTTGCTTAAAATAAATACCGGATATACTGAGAAAGGTAAACATATACTGAATAATATTTAATGGATCTAAATATGTGTTATTTTCTTTTTTTGTATCGTTATTGTACAGAAATCCGAGAATGGCACGAGGTTTGTTTAATTAAATTCCATTTTTTTTTCTAAAATTGTATTCGACGATCTTTCTTTATTTCAGGGTTTCATTCGGGATTGTCCAAATGGTCGACTTGATAAAAAAAAGTTTGTTCAGATCTATCAACAGTTTTATCCAACAGGCAAAGCAGATAACTATTGCAAGTATGAGTTCATTTTAAATGATCATTAAATCGATAAATATATTACACTTATTCTTAATATCTAGATATGCATTTAGTACATTTGATACTAATAATGATGGTAAAATTGATTTTCAAGAATTTCTGATAGCCATTGCAGCTACAAGTCAAGGTGATCTTGATGATCGTCTTACCGCTGTTTTTGAGATGTACGTTCATTCTATTTGTTCTATTTATTCTTTCACTTGTTTTGTTAACATGCAGGTATGATTTTTCGCATAATGGAGTAATCGATCAAACAGAACTGACTGTATTAATCACAGCTATGGTAAAGTTTAAGTGTTATAATTGTGTTCGAAGAAATAATCTTTCTGATTTTCAGTATGATCTTCTTGGTGAAACTGATCGTAAAGATGATCACGATCCAAAAAAACTTGCTGCAGACATCATAACACACCTTGATGTTGATGGTGACAAGAAATTGAGTAAGGCAGAATTCATTACTGGGTATGTTTGCACAATAATAACAAATGATCAATTATTTATATTTTTTTTTTACTTTTTTTCTAGATGTAAAAACAATAAGACTATTCGTCGATTACTGGCTCCTAATATAGAAATTTTGTAGAGTTTATGTTAAAACAGTTTTTCATCAAAACCTTTTATTACTTAAAACAAAATAAAACAACTTTATTGCACTTAATTTGATGTACTTGAATTCAATCAAAATAGATTGATGGAAGAAAAATAAACTCAATACAACAATCGAAAAGAAGAATCTAATTAATAATGTTGTTTCTAACGATGAAAAAATCATACAAACAGTAGATAGATTTGAGAAAAGAAAATACTGAAAAGTATATATTTCATATAGAAAATGCATTGTTAATTATTATCATTGAAGTAATATTACTATGATATCTGTATATTTAGAGAAACTGTCAGATTCATAAATATATAATGGCATATGAAAACAAAAAGATAGTATGCAAGATTGAAAGACTTCTTTAAATATTCGAGATGAAGGGATATTGATAATAATAAGCGTAGCTTCTGAAAAGAAGTACTTTTCAAATTGTCAAGACTGAAGAATTTGGTGGTTTTGATTGTGATGCTATGTGAGTTGAGATAGGCATATCGATCGTCATGAGTTTGTGCCTGGACATTATCATATTGATGTTTGATGGCATGCGCATGAGGTGATAATCTTTGCTTTCTGTTTTTTTTAAGAAGATGCTGTAAGCAATTATTAATGGCACAGTAATGATGAACCTGTTGTCCTTGCTCCGCACGATGGATTGAAACATTGAATGTGGTCTTAAAAATATAGAAAACAATATTTTTGTAACGAAGAGGCTTCATCGAACCATAGTTGGTGGAGTCTATCCGAGGGCTGTCCATGCAGTATTTGATGCTTTCTCACTCATTTTTTCATGATAAAACTCGTGTCTTTTGATTTATGAACATAGAATCAAAATTCAAAACCTATCAAATTCAGGTTCAATTCTTTTTTAATTACAACGGTTGAAATAGGAAATAAACTTAATTTTCAAGTCTTCATTGTTTAAATTGTTACAACTTAGTGATAATAATTTTAATAAAGCTTGTAATTTCTCTTTTTTACTAACTATAATTTATAGAGTTCGTTAAATACAATTGTTACTGTGAATTTCATGAGATTTTTATGAACTTGAACACATCATCTAACTGTCATTATTACATGAGATCAAACATCGAATGGACGCAAACTATTATCCGATCCAAAATAAAAGTCAAATTACTCTTTTTCGAATAACTTTTGATAGAAACGAGATAGAGAGCTGCAGTTTTTATTATTCGAAGGAGCAATGTCCGGGCCATTCATCAGTACAGAACTCATTAAGACGAAAGATGCTTTCTTATATGTACCTATGGATCAACACATTTTCCATTGAGTGTTTTCATCAATTTTCGTAATAACCTCAACTAAAATGATGTCGCAATGTAGCTCAAATCACCCCTTTTCCGCTCTAAAATTAACATTTGTTTTTTTTCAATCTTCTGAGCATAAGAGGTTGAAAGATAATGAAATATGTGATAATTTAAGAGCGGAAAAAGGGTGATGTGAGCTACATTTTGACATAATTTGAGTTGAGGTTATTACGAAAATTGATGAAAATACTCAAACGACAATGTATTGATTCATAGGTACCTATAAAAAAGCATCTGTCGAATGGTGAAAATCGCAGCTCTCTATCTTGTTTCTATCAAAAGTTATTCGAAAAAGGGTAACCTGTCTTTTGTTTTGGATCGGATAATAGTCGACCTAAAAGAGCATTTATATACAAAAATAAAAAATACAGGAAACGATGTTCAAAAAAAGACCGCTTTGAAATATAGATGTCATTGAGCATCTTCTCTTCATACAAACACAAGCTCATCCTCCTATTTTACATCCTCAATAAGTATTGAGTTATTACTATAAATTATGACAACACACCTTTGCTACCTCGCTTTAACTTTGATTAAAACTCTTCAATAGCTTGGTGCAAACTGATAACGTTGACTAGTGCATCATGAATATTACTTTTATCAATGACGAAAAAAACAAATAAGCTAGTTAATATCTATCTGAAAATATTTAGTTCTCTTTTACAAAACTCATCTTACATGCAGCCGATAATAATAGTCAACTTCAAGGCTTATATTACTTTCAAGACCAGTTAGTATTTGCAGTAGAGGAGCCAGGATTTTTGGCTATAAGGACTGAAACTATCCGTAGAAGGCTGATCCCTCTGGCTTCGTCACTGTTTATATGCACATAATTTTATCTCATATAACACTTGATTATAACTATTTATAGAACAAGCCTCATATTATTTATTATACCGTGTACAGCTCTCTCCATATCACATCAGATCTACCTCAATGAAAAGCTTCTTTGGTTAAAAGCTTATGTTTTCTGTATGTTTTAAAGCTCCAGACACCTTGGAAGACCTCGGGTCTTCTATTCTGTCTTATCGTTCACAAGTTACAAGACGAGAAGGGATCTTCTATTATGTGCCTAAAAAACATCATAGTTTTAGCTACCCTAAATGATATAATTTTTATAAGTCTTTTTGCTCTGGTGATGTTTTTACTGAACGTTTATCTCGTTTTTCTACGCGAGTACAGTTAACAATAATAGTCTATATACTATCACTAAAGAACATTTCTCAATACGACTATCTGGATTATAAAATGTACTAAATGCACACAAAATATGATTATTTGACATTTTTCAGCAGGAGCTTCTTTCGCAGAATAAAAGTACTCCCTCATAAAATGCTATTATTTCATGCAACCAATTAGAAAAAAGTTAAGTTTTTTTGGCTTTTTCTGGCATATCCTTCAAGATCAGCTGTTTATGTTGAGTTGTCTGTATTAAACTTGTAATTTGTTCATCTCTTTCGGAATAAGATTTTTGATCAACGTATTTTTGATCGATACTTAATGGCAGTAGATGAGAACATATGATTACAGTATTATCCATCAAACGTGTTTTTTCTTATTCAATTATGAAAATAATCATATAGTTGACTGTTTGTGACAAGAGAAGAATGCAAATGAGAAATAATCGAGGTTGATTAGCTATATAAGAGAGGAACGATATGTGCTGAGCATCGTAAATTAAGAAAAAAGAGTACTAAACGAAAAATATATATACAGTAATCAAATATACCGTAAACGAATTGAGGCTGCCTTTTATATACGTACAGCTAGTGGATTATGATAAGATCAACTCATATAGACCAATTTCATGATAATTAATAAATTATGGGATACCAAGGATGTGGGCATAGATCTAGAGTAGTCATACTAACACCTTCATTATCACTATTATCCATTCCCTCGTCCACACACTCATCTACGCTCCCATCCATGCCCTATCATGTAGATGTTTTTTTTTTTGTTAGAGATATTATTTTGTGTCCCATGTCACGTATAATTAATACGACGCTTAATTGTCTTATTTTTTGACGCTTTCTTTACATATAACTAATTTGGTGCTCATTTTGTCTTAATTTTTGATTCTCAAAACATATATCTTCCATAAGGAGCGTTGGTTTTCACATGCTGTAAATATACGTCTATTAATTACATTTTATATTATTGAAGTACAGACTACCTTGAATGTAATATTTAATATAGAACAGAAAAAACAATTTGAAGCGTAGCTGAGAAATGTACATTCATAGAAAGAAAAAATATAAACATGATAGAAGAGCTGAAAAAAATTGTCTACTTGAGAGAGGGGTCCTCTAATGTGTCGGGAGCTTTATCTCATCTTGTGTGATAAAAAATCTGTCTTGAACAAAAACTCATATCATCAACAAATTGCAGTAACATTTATTAAAATACAATAACTTTACGTTAAGAGTTTTTAAAACGATTTATTTTCAATATCTACTCTCATTCAAGAGATTTTTAAAAGTTAGCTATCAAAATTGACTCGTTTTATACAAACCTAATAAAATTGTCAATTTTAGATCAACTAAAAATTTAAAACAACTTTATTTTATTTAAATTTAATTTTGCTCATGTTTGCAAATGAGAAGTAGCCTTTCGAAACTATTAAAATATATAATTTACTCATCTATCATCGTAGTTATTTGTCCCTATATTAGTTTCGCTTGCATACGTCTCTCTTCTTATATATACATTACAAGTGCATTTTCTTTCCTTCTCTCTTTGCTACACGCTTCATAAGAATCATTATATATTTGATGATACAAAACATTTAACTAACGCACATTCGCAAGTTGTACAACATAAAATACACAAAGTTTTCGATAAAAACATCTCGCTTATTATTTCTTGATAATTATCAAAAATCATGGGTAATAAACAAGCTAAGAAAACAATATCAACTGAACTTACAGAAAGCCGTTCGTTTCATTTTTGCAACAAATTCATCACATAATACTTTTCTAACGGTTTCATATTTTAGAGTTAGCTCTGCTTCAAACAAACACCAAATTAACTGAAAAAGGTAAACATATACTGAATAACATTTAATGAATCTAAATATGTGTTATTTTCTTTTTTTTGTGTCGTTATTGTACAGAAATCCGAGAATGGCATAAGGTTTGTTTAAAGAAATTCGTTTTTTTTCCTGAAACTATATCTGCTGACCTTGCCCTGTGCTAGAGTTTCATTCGTGATTGTCCAACTGGTAAAATCGATAAGAAAAAGTTTGTTGAATTTTACAAACAATTTTATCCAAAAGGCAAAGCAGATAACTATTGCAAGTAGGAGTTTGTGTGAAATTATCATTCAATCTATAAACAAATGGTGCTTATTCTGTATATCTAGATATGCATTTAGCACATTTGATACTAATAATGACGGCACAATTGATTTTGAAGAATTTCTTATAGCCATTACAGCTACAAGTCAAGGTGATCTTGATGATCGTCTTAGTGCTGTTTTCAATATGTAAATTCGTTCTATTTCTGTCCATCCTTTCATTTTTTTTTCTCGTTAACATGCAGGTATGATATTTCTCATGATGGACTCGTTGATAAAAAAGAACTGATTGCATTAATCACAGCTATGGTAAAATTTGAATTCTATTATCGCACTCGAAGAAATAATATTTCTTATTTTTCAGTATGATCTTCTTGGTGAAACTGATCGCAAAGGTGATCATGATCCAAAAAAAATTGCTGTTGACATTATAGAAAAATTTGATACTAGTCATGACAAGAAATTGAACAAGGAAGAATTCATTACTGGGTATGTTTGTACAATACTAATAACTGATCAATTGTTGGTATTTTTTTTCCTTTTTTTCTAGATGTAAAACCAACGGGGCTATTCGTCGATTACTTGCTCCTAATATATAAGCATTGAAGAATTTATGTTAAAACAGTTTTTCAAGAAGACTTTTTATCATTTAAAACAAAGCAAAACAATTGTGTTTCAGTTAATTTTATGTATTTGATTTTAACCAAAATAAATTGAATATAAATACTTTGGTGAAAGAAAAATACACTCAATACAACTATCGAAAAAAAGAATCTAATTAATAATGTTGTTTCTAACGATGAACAAAGTTATGTAAACAGTAGATAGATTTGAGAAAAAAAAATACTGAAAAGTATCTATTCCATGTAGAAAATATTTTTTTAATCAATTATCATTGAAGTAATATTACTTTGATAACCTGTATATTTACAGAAACTGTTAGAAAGATAAATATATAATGGTATATGAAAACAAAAAGATAGTATGCAAGATTGAAACATTTCTTCAAATATTCAGAATAAAAAGGTATTGATGGTAGCATGTGAGGTGCATGTAATATGAAATTTTCAAATGTTGAAATCAAATTACACGTAACAGAAGGACTGTCTAAGCAAAACTATTCTTTCACTTCCAGTAGAAAAGTAAAATGCATAAATAATGATAGAGTTCTACGAAGCTCTCTTACACATTATATTTAACTCTGATTTACCATCCATTTGGGGTCAATGCGGAGTTCAGCCAAAAAGAAGTATTTCGAAAATATGCCTTGCTGCTGTTTCTGAGAGATATCAGGAGGAGAAATCAGTAGGTATTGATGGATGTAGTACACGCTATTGTTGTTCAATTTATTTTGAATTGAAGCGAGAACATTCGATCTTTGTATGCAGACATCATCCGAATAAAATCAGTAACATTCGGGGATTTTATATTTTGGAGGATCTCAGTTAATATATATTTTCATTCATTCTGAATAATTCTGAAGTTATTTAGGAAAAAGAACTAAGTTTACTATTTTGGAGAGAGCAGTCATAAGACCATAGAGTATATAAAGCAATTGATAAAAGGAAAGATTTTTTTCTGTGTACATTCAATGTATTTATGTGTGAAACTACCAAACACAAAATTTTAGCGACCAATACTTTTTCTTTGAAAGGTTAGTCAATATTGACGTTTTACCACTATCGTATGCTTATGAGAAAAAGCAACAAAAAAATACCCTTGAAAAGCTTCACTTGTTTTCTTTTCAACGAATAGGCTTATGATATTTGTTTGTAAGCACATTTTGTAAACGTATTTAACTTTTTTGGAACAGAGGACCAAATGTCTTGTCTCTTTTGAATCAGTCACTTTCGAGATACAAAAGTAACTATTTAGTTTTTTTTAGAGTTTGGTTTTTTTTTGTTAAGAAAACTGAATACTTTCTCGTTTTTATGGTACGAAGAGTCAGAATGGCCTTTTTTTGCTGTTGCAGTCTTTATTATGAGAACTGCATTGAACAATAAAATAAACAACATTTTAAATCAGCGTGGAAATCTATACCGGGTTACATACATTTCAATAAATTTTGTGTCGAATGGAAAATTGACCACTGCCATAATTTCAGAACAAAAATGCTGAAGTGGGAAATATAAGTGTGTTTTCTGTGAAAAGATGATTTTGTTAAAATATGTGTGGGCCGGCGTAGGTTTTCACACTGATTCTGAATAGGTTGTTTATTTTATTTTTCAACTGGATTTTGATAATAGAAACTGTACTAAACAAGGTCATTTTTTACTCTTTTATTGATGAAGCGAAGAAATGCTCAATGTTCTCAACAATAAAACACAATATGGGTACTTTTGTAGTTCGAAATCGACTGATTCTAATGAGATAAGATATTTGATATTATGTTCTATTACAAAAATTCAATAGATTTTCAAATGTGCGTGTAAATAAATGTTATAAGTCAACATATTCATTGGTAGAAGAGTTTTACGTTATTTATTTTAAGTTTAAGTAAATCATATTTTTCTACTCAGTTTTTGATGCTAAATTTGACAAGAATAATACTCTCAAAGAGTTTAGAAAACAGATTATTAAAACTTGAGAATTGATCTGAAAAAAAAGTAATTTTGCTTATATCTGTGGCCTTATCAGTATTTTGAGCCTTTTGCAATACAAGGATAATTTAATCGAAATAAAGAGTACATATGCATAATCAACTCTACAAACTCTATGAAACCATGTATAAACCAATGAAAAATACTTTGGATTAACCAAAAGTTCTGATTATAGTGTTTGGAATTTTTTTGAAATAGTTCATATCTGTAGTATTTTTGTAAGAATACACGGTAGAATGTTTCGTCTATAATAGGATGAGGGTTTGGGTGGATATGAAAGAGCAAAAGATTTATACAGACGCCCAAATTCTACATCCGTACACACCCACACCCATTTAGAGTATCAAAGTACGGTTCGATCGAGTCCGAAAATTTTGGATCGATGGGTTCTTCTTCTAGGGCCTTTTAACAAAACAGCAAAGTTTTCTTTTCTCATCAAATAAAATGAAACATTCAGGAATCTATTACCATTCATAGAAAGGATCTTGATTCTCTTAGGCTTTTCATCTTGATTTTAATTTACACCTTGCTTTTCAAGATACAACATCGTGTATTAAACATGTTTCATTAATAAATGATGTTTTTAATTCATTATCAAGTTATGCTAAAAAATTAATGAACGATTCAAGTGAATATGTTTTTAAAACTTTAATTGAACCAACAAATAAATTTCAATATCATAATTATCATTCAATGGTAGATAAATTGCAAGAATTAAATAATAAATCAACTACTTATACATAAACCTGGTGAATTAGAAGTTAAATACATTGGAAATATGAATGGTGAAAAGAATGTTTAATTCTTTTTATTGAGCATTTATGTATACTGAGGGTTGACTAGAAGTTCTGATCACGGTGTTTAAAATTTCATAAAATAGTTATTATCGAAAGTTTTATTACATGACTAGTAGAATGCTATGTCTATAATAACGTATAGAATATAGGTGTTATCTATTCACTCACGTACAAGGTCACATCCTCATCCCAAAACCCGCCAATGATACGTACTAAAATGTGTACAACTCATGATTGGCTAAGCCTTACAATATCGGACTTGCATGATACATAGATCTTTAGTTAATGCTTCTAGTGCACTTGTTAAAATTAAAATCCTAAAACTGTCATATTACACAATGTTTTTTGATATTTAATAAACTTGATAAAAGACTTCGAGAAAACTTGTCAGAAAAATCTGGTATATACGATTCAATGTACTTTTATTTCCTCTTTTAAACGGTGAAAACCGTAGATCTTTATCTTTTTCCTGTCAAAAATAATTTCACAAATGTTTGAACATTCTATCATCACACCAAAGAATTTATACTTCATCAAAAACTTTTTCTTATTATTGCTGGTATATTTGGTTTGTATCTATTACTAATATTAAAATTATTTATTTTTTCTTTATTCAGCTTTAGGTTTAGCTATTATATTTGCAATTGTTGTAATACATTTGAAATTTTGTCAAAAATCAACATCATGTGCTCATACTGGTTTTCAACGATATGAACCTTTAGTTCAAGATGAAAATGCTTTGCCAAAAATGGAAAGACACAATGGAAGAAAAGTTTTAAGAAGTAATCATGTTATAGTAAGTGAATCATCTGATGATGGAGACGATCAAACATTATTTTCATCAAAAATCAAGAAACTAATGACTTCTTAATAATTTTATGAGAACATCTTGTTTTTTTATTGCGATTATTATATAAGAATGTCTTTCTATTATTTTTCATTCATCTTAAATGCATTCATTCCATTGTGAATCTCATCTATTAAAAATAAACGATTGTTATCAATGAATATTATTTTTCATCGATGATTTGGTGCTTCGGTCATGCTTTCTCTTTATATGATTTTTTCGTAAATCAAAATAAGAAATTATTTTATATTCATGATCGTTCTTCTTTTTCTCTACAGTTTTTTATACGTTTGAAAAATTCAAGATCTTATCAATTGTTTATAGTACAATAAATGTGTTTCGAAAAACATATGCATACACATCTCTGTAATATTCATCAGAGAGTTCATCAATTTTAATGAGTACCTTGACACTAGTAAAATATATGGTTGACTCATCTATCAGCGTGGACATGTCTTTCTATATTGGTTTCGCTTGCATATATTTCTGTTTGTTTACATGCATCATAGGTATATTTTTTTTGCCTTCTCTTTTTTCTGCATGTCTGACGAGTATCGTTATATATCTGATGATACATAAAATTTAACTGTCGCACATTCACGTCCACTCAATATAATATACACAAGGTTTTCGACAAAAACATCTCCTTTATTACTTATTGATAGTTATCAACAACTATGGGTAATAAACAAAATAAGCAAACAATATCAACTGAACTTACAGAAAAACGTTTGTTTCCTTTTTGCAACAAATTTATCACATAATACTTTCTTAACGGTTTTATTTTTAGAGATAACTGTGCTCAAAGCAAGTACCAAATTTAATGAAAAAGGTAAACATATACTGAATGATATTTAATGAATCTACATATGTGTTATTTTCTTTTTTTGTGTTGTTATTGTACAGAAATCCGAGAATGGCATAGGGTTTGTTTAAAGAAATTCCTTTTTTTTCTAAAACTATATTCGATGATCTTTTCTTTGTTTCAGGGTTTCATTCAGGATTGCCCAAATGGTCGACTTGATAAAAAACAGTTTATTCAAATCTATCAACAATTTTATCCAAAAGGCAAAGCAGATAATTATTGCAAGTAGGAGTTTGTTTGAAATTATCATTCAATCTATAAACAAATGACACTTATTCTTAATATCTAGATATACATTTAGTACATTTGACACTAATAATGATGGTACAATTGATTTTGAAGAATTTCTTATAGCCATTGCAACTACAAGTCAAGGTGATCTTGATGCTCGTCTTAGTGCTGTTTTTGATCTGTAAATTCATTCTATTTCTATTCATTCTTTCACTTATTTCATTAACATACAGATATGATTTTTCTCGTGATGGACTAATCGATCAAAAAGAGCTGACTACATTAATCAAATCTATGGTAATGTTTAAGCCTAACTGTCATGTTGAAAAAGATTCGATTTATTTTTTTAGCTTGATCTTCTTGGTGAAACCAATCGGAAAACTGATTGTGATCCAAAAACACTTGCTGCAGGCATTATAGCACGCCTTGATGTTAATGGTGACAAGAAATTGAGTAAGAAAGAATTCATTGATGGGTATGTTTGTACAATAATAATAAATGATCTACTGTTTGTGTTTTTTTTTCTAGATGTAAAAGCAGTCAGATCATGCGCCGATTACTCGCTCCTAATATATAAAACATTGTTTCATGAGAACTTGTTATTATTTAAAACAAAATAAAACAAAACAATTGTATTTCAGTTAATTTTATGTATTTGATTTTAACCAAAATACATTGAATATAAATACATTGGTGGAAGAAAAATAAACTCAATACAACAATCGAAAAAATAAATCTAGTTAATAATGCTTTTTCTATTCATGAAAAAAACATTAAATAAACAGCAGATTGACTTGAAAACCTCTGTATATTAATATAGATACTGCTATATACATGAATAAGTAATTCTATATGAAAACAAAAAGAGAGTATACAAGACTGAAACACTTCTCCATGTATTTGAGATAAAGAGGTGTTTATAATAGCATATGCGGTACATGTAATATGAAATTTTCAAATGTCGAAATCAAATTAGATGTAACAGAAAGACTGTCTAAGCTAATCTATGCTGTCAGTTCTAGTAGAAAATTAAAATACATAAATAATGATAGAGTTATAAGAAGTTTTCTTACACATTGTATTTAACTCTGATCTATCATCTATTTGGGGTCAAAACGGAGTTCAGCCAAAAAGAAGTATTTCGAAGATATGCCTTGCTGCTGTTTCTGAGAGATATCAGAAGGAGAAATTAGTAGGTATTGATGGATGTAGTACACGCTATTGTTGTTCAATTTATTTGGAATTGAAGCAAGAACATTCGACCTTGGTATGCAGACATCATCCGAATAAAACCAGTAACATTAGGGCATTTTATATTTTGGAGAATCTCAGTTAATGTATATTTCCATTCATTCTGAATAATTCCGAAGTTATTTAGGAAAAAAGACTAAATTTACTATTTTGGATAGAGCAGTCATAAGACCATAGAGTATATAAGACAATTGATAAAAGGAAAGACTTTTTTCTTCATACATTCAATGCATTGTCATTTGAAACTATCAATGGCAACATTTTAGTTTTGAGTATCCTTTCTTTGAAAAGTAATTCAATGCTGACTTCTTACCACTCATGCACTTCTTAGAAAAAATAACAATAAATCCAAAGTAAATGTTGCATTTTTTTTGTCTCAATGTATCACTCAAGTTTTTTTTTAAATATACGAAATAATAGAGAATTAGAAGCTTTGTGAAGCCAACATGGACTCAAAATTACGGTTTCACTAGACTCAAAATGTCCATTTGATAACAATCTATGGTCTGTCGGTATTCAGAATCAGAGAGTTCCAAGTTAAATTTCATAGATGTTATGCAACTTTTCATTGTCTACAAGAGGATAAAAAATATTCAGAAATAAAGGATATTCTCGGAGTGAAACTAGGGTTACATCTCTGTTACATAATGGGTTTGGATCATTTTTCAATAGAAACTAATAACATTTTTATCAATTTTCATTGCTATGAAATAATTTTAAAGCAAAATAAATACAACCTTTGGAATCACCGTCAAAAACTACATTGAGCTAAACACATTTTAGATAATAGTTTTTTTCCTGCGAAAAACTTACCTCTTGAAGAACCACGGGACGAACTTTCAATAAAATGCAGTTGTGAAGGAACACTGGTGAATTTTTCATTGGAGAAAATTTCACTAAAATGTATTTAATTCAATGTAATTTTTGATGTTGATTCCGATTGTTGTATTTATTGGAAAATCATTGAAAACTATTAGGTGAGAGAGATGTATATTTCGTTGCACCCCAAAGATATGATTTGTTTTTGAACATTTCTTTATCACTTTGTAGAGAATAAAAAGTTGTATAACATCTATAAAATTCAGCTTGGAACTCTGTGATTTTAAATTTTGATAAGAGATAAATAATTATCAAATGAATATTTGAATCTCATCGAAAGAGTCATTTTTCTATCCATATTAACTGTATAAAACTTGAGTCGGTAAACACTGTATTACACTGAAATAGCTCGTTTTAACCAGTTGTCAATTGTCTATCTTTTAGGATAATTTATAAAAAACTTAAGTGATTCATTGAGACGAAAACAAGCACAACTTTTACTGGGAATTTATCGCTATTTGTTTCTCATGAGCACATGAGTGGTAAAAAGTGAGTATTGGCTAACTTTTGAAGGAAAGTATATTGGACGCTAAAATATCGGCATGCATACTATTAAGCATCAATGTATTGAGTGCACAGAAAAAAAATTTTTATGGAGTACCTTATATACTCAACGACCTGACGATTCTTCTCTTTAAAAATATTTCTTCCATAGATTGATTGAATTTTGTTTTTTATTATTTTTAAATAGAATGCTATTTTATTAGTCTAATAAAAATATTGCTCAGTCACTTATGAATCACGGTCACATATGAGATCTCCCACGTTGAATATCATTACAAATAGAGGTAACTTAAATAATAACGGCCATATTCATCTAACTATTCATCGACAATCAAAATGTGTCATGTTTGCTCATCCGTATAAATGGCTTGTCTTGATTTTTTTTTTGGCTGCGCAATCCTACATAGTATGCATACACTAACATATATTCAAGGTAGTTTCTCGATTTTCTCTCTCTCTCTCTCTCTCTCAGCATTATAAATATCATCGCAAATCAGTCAATACACACAACGTTTAAGTTGCATATAGACATACACACGAATAAACAAGCTCCAATACCTGAGATTGTTCTTTTAGATTTTTGTATCGTTTATTATTCATTTTATAAAAACTAACAGTGATGGGTGGTAAACAAGCTAAGCCTGTATCGACTGAACTCACTGACAAACGTTCGTTTGCTCTTTCTTTGAAAACATTCACCATAGAATGAATCAATGTTCATTTTAATTTAGAACTTGCTTTACTTAAAGCTAATACCAAATATTCAGAAAAAGGTACACATGTTTATAATCTTTTCTATATAATATTAATATTTCATGCTTACTTATTTTGTTTTAATATAGAAATTCGACAATGGCATACGGTTTGTTAAATCGAATTGAAAATTAGTTTACATCTATGAATTTACCACACATTATAGGGTTTCATTCGTGATTGTCCCACTGGCAAACTTGATAAGAAGAAATTTGTCGAAGTTTACAAACAATTCTATCCACAAGGCAAACCAGAAAACTTTTGCAAGTAGGATCAATTATGATTTTGAACGTTTTTTTGTTCAGTTCATTTGTATTTATTGTTTTTTGTATTTCTAGATATGCTTTTGACACATTTGATACTAATAATGATGGTTCAATAAACTTTGAAGAATTTCTTTTAGCTATTTCAGCTACAAGTCAAGGTGATCTTGATGATCGTCTTGCTGTTGCTTTTGATATGTAAGTATACCAAATATATCATTGTTTAATCTATTATCTCTTTGATATGTAGGTATGACATTTCGGATGATGGACTAATTGATCAAGCAGAATTAACGAAATTGATTACTGCTATGGTACAGTTTTGATTATATTTTTCAAATAAAATTATCATTGCTCTTTGTTTTTCAGTATGATCTTGTTGGTGAAAGTAATCGTAAAGGTGATAATGATCCAAAAAAACGTGCTGGAGAGATTATAGCTAAACTTGATGTTAGTGGTGATAAAAAATTAACGAAAGCAGAGTTCGTTGCTGGGTATATTTTATTTCATTATATATCTTTACATTATCATCTATGGTTTTTGTTTTTTTATTAGATGTAAAGGTGATCCAGTTATTCGTAAATTACTTGCTCCCAACGCCTAAATGTTGAGCATTGAATCTTCTACGAATGTATTTTATTCTCTAAGAAATAGAACAATTTTATTTTTTATTTTGTTATTAATCAAGAAAAAAGAACATAGATAGCATACTAACACATTTGTATAAGTAATATTATAACAAAAATAAATTTATATGAAAGATTAAGGATAGGTAAATTTGTATTACTGTATAAGAATATTAGTATCATAAATGGATAACATCTAAGCTCAACTCAGAGGATGAAGCATTTCGAGTTTCGATTTTGAGTTTTCGAAATTTCACAGATAACAAAAATTCTTGGTATCTATCGAATGGATGAAAATTTACAATTATCATTGAAAGTTGATGTTGAATTTAATGGATGCCCAATAAATAAATGGCTCACTCGTATACGTTTGATATTTATAGTTATTTGATACATTTTATTTAACATTAAAATGCATCAGTAAATACAACAGAATTGGCTCTACCATTTGCATTAAAAATGTTATTTTTTATAAGTATCTTTTGTTTTAAAAATTGAAAAAATTTTATTTGTCCAATTTTCGACATTGCAAACAACAAAATTTATTGATATACAACTAATACTTTTTTGTATTTCTTCAATTATAAAATTCTAATTTTTCATTTTTTCTCCGTGAGTACTATGACTGATAACATCCTACACATGATGATCTAAAATATTGAGATATGAATTACTGAGCGGCTATTTCTTTTTCATAGATAAATCGGGTAAAGTTGTTCCTAATCCATGCTAATGAATTTTTAAACGTCTCATATCGAGAAATATGGAGTTCCGTATACGACCATATTTCGTCGTATCACATGATCTAGTGTTATGATCGCATAGCTTCGTGGCTGTATACGGCAAAATATGTGGAAGAACAAAGGTCGTTAACAATCGTATTTTTAATCGTTCACACTCGTAAACGATCGCATTTTATTGCAATACAATTCATATACGATACTTTATTTCGTATATTACACTCATCTCCATCACTGTACATGAAATCAATCTAAAAAATGAAATAAAATAAATAATCTATACTTAACCATGATTGACTTGATGCTATCATATAATTTAATGTAAGGAAAAATAAATGAAAATAAGTACTCTATATTTACTGTTAATTAAGCTATTGTCATAATATAATCTAAAATCAAGAAACATTAAAATAAATAGTTTATAGATACTGTGCATTGCATTAATGCGATGAAGTGATTTAAAACAAAGGTACCGTTACCTCTTTCTCAACTTGTTTAATTATGCACATCCACTTTCGCAACAGCTCAACAAAATTGAATATACATCGACCGTATAGTATGCACATGTTCATACACGACAATCGTATATCACAGTATACATAGGAAAGAAGTTTATCCTCTTATTTTTCTGTATTTTTTTTCCGCCTGTCGTATAAGGAATCCGTTTCTGGTCGCTTCGTTCCGAACACATTCATCCTATAGGAGGTTCATTTTACGATTGTGCCTGTTCAACCTGGGGTGTGTTGTTGTGTGCTATTTTGTTGGTAAATGAAATCATCACCTAATAGACGTTAACTTTCACCTTATGCATGCGGAAGAATAACCTCGACATAATTCGTATGTGTTCATGTTTCAACAAGTTTAAGTATGATTGGAGTTCAGAAAGACCCTTTTGTGGAACTCACATATATTTTCGAAGAAAATAGTGAGTGTAAGTTTTAAGTTCAAGTTTTCGCGGCTCCTCCCCCCCCCCACCCCCCCCCCCCACCACACCCCCACCACACACCCACCCCCCCCCCCCCACCCCCCCACCCCACACCCCCATTATAGACACCATAGCAATCGAAGCCCCCATTACAGACACTTAGCAACATAGACTCCCATTACAGACCTTAGCAATCAATACAAAACATGTTAGATTTTCTAATTTTTTTTTGGAAAATTGATCAAGTTATTATTTTAAAAAATAATGAATATCATTATTTATGACTTGATTAATGTATATCACAGTGTGTAAGATCTGCTGTAGCTATCATAGATATGTAAAACACACTTATTTGTCAATCAGTTCAATGATTATAATAATAAAAATGATAAATTAAGAAAAACGAATTAGAAAAAAATAAAAAAAATAATGAGCGAATAGTAACAATGAAAACAAAAAATAGGGCACCCGTCAGAAAACGAAAAATAAAAAATTCTTTATTTTGCACCTTCTGTATTTCGTATTAATATAACGAAGCTGAAGAACATATGTGAGTTCCACATTTCAACCCCAAAGGGGTTGCGCTAACAAGCTTTTTTTTAGATGCGCCTAGCTATACCATAATTCTTTGTGAAAATGTAAATACTACTCTTATTCTCTTACGTTCATCTACTTCGTCTCAACTTGAAGCATAAACACAATCATTCTGATGATTGAATATGCCCTCCAATGGAACATATTTTCATCAGTAAATAAATTTTGAACATAATCTTTTTTCCTTAATAACTTTCATAATTAGTAAGCAAACGATAATCTTCGTTGTTTGCAGTCATCTTGAAGATTTAACTGAATTGTAACCTGATAAGCGCGTAAATGAAGATCGCCTCGAATTATATGCGA
>CAJNSZ010000149.1:189046-215395 GCA_905329745.1 Rotaria sp. Silwood2 | reverse complement strand
AAAGAACAACTGTTCAGGTGAATATTTTTGTATCATTCTCATTCGTAATGATTATTTAAAGTCTTCGATCTATTTCAGAGTGATTGGTCCAACGTCGAATTTTGCCGAATTCGATCGAGTCTTCGGCTGTAAACCTGGTCAAACCAACAGTCGAGTAAACAAATGTACCGTTTGGTAATGTGAATCGATATTCGATTCTTTCGTTTTCTTTACAATTGAACGTCACATTTTCTTATGTTTGTTATTTTCTTTTGACTACATTGCAATTGTATTCCGTTTTATTGATTGTCTCGTTAGTCCACCAAGGAATTCGATTTCCATCTTTGTCATATTTTCGTCCAAGATCATCAAAACCATGTGTAATTTCGTGCCCTATGAACATGCCAATACCTGGAAATCATCAGTAAACTACATAATTTGTCTTCGAAATTGAATAATTATTCACCGCCATAATTAAGATATCTATCGTCAAATAAAATATCGATGAAAATAAGAAAGAATAAAACAGATAACTCACCGTGGTGCATCTTTGTGATAGGCTGGCATTTGAAGAATGCCAGCCGGAAAAGCTATGAAGAATCAAATGAAAATATAGTGAGAAGATAAATTCTACTTATTCGATTGTATTGTGGCGTATAGGCAGCTTCGACAATTGTCGGTGCAAAAGCCCATTTCTTACGATCGACTGGTTCGCGAAGCATTTGAACATTTTTTTTCATTTCTAGTCGGAGTATAATCAAACCGTTGCTCATCAGAGACGAATTAAAATTATACTAAAAAAAAGCAAACAATAATCCAAAACTAAATTTTTAGTAATAAGTAGGTTCTTTCTACGTATTTGCACCTCAGCATAGTCTATCTCGAGTTTGGTTAAATTCTCATTGCCCAAATAGTCAGGATAGCCGATTTCTTCGTTCATTACACGGACCTTTTAAATGATATCATTGTATGTTTAAATTTCTGTTTTGAACTCGCTTTTTCTATTGCTTTAGATCTCGAAATGGGATCCATCCAAGATGACTGCTGAACCATATCAATAAATGTATTACGAATATTCTCAATCATTTCCATTGACTTAGCAAAAGAATAATTAGTGAAAGAAATTTATCATCTTTAACTAACTTGATTACGAGCATTCTCGTCAAAATACTTTTGAATATAGAGTTTAGCTATAGCAAAACCCATATAAGTATTGATAAAGGTAGCACATTCAGTTGTACGTGGTTGTTGAGAATTGGCTCCTGTCAACACTTTGAGAAAATTCTGTTTGATGATTTGAAATCGTTTTGGCATCTGATCGATTCGATTGAGTATGAAACGCCACACCAAATAGTTGTGCAAAGTGCGTGATGAATAATGATCAATGATCGAAGAAACATTGCGTATAAAGTCTATTTCACTGATGAACACAATATCCTCATCGACGAGGCTCACGTTAGCCAAACCATAGGCACGTCGAAGATAACTCGCAAAGTCAAACTGACGAAAGACAGTAAAAATGACAGAATATAGAAGATACTTACATTGACATTCAATGTGCGTGAAAGATTTCCAACTGTCGTACGAATACTTTCGTCAAGATAAGCCAACTGTTCGACAACTGTCCAATGATACTGTAGGAAAAACAATAATTCAGATCGGTATTCAATATGAGTTATGACAGAAAAGAGTACCTTGGCAATGCGCTGTTCTAACTCAAATATAGCATTAACATCATCGTTGATCATCGATGTGTCATTAGTCAATGCTAGAGCCATCTCCCGTATGAATTGATGGTAGGCGATAGTGATTGTATTCTCGCTCTCATAGATACTGCGTGTGCCCAAAACAAGATCACTTTGTCCGATCTAAAACAGTGCCACAAATTATTAATGCAAGTGTACACCGAAACTCACGTACTGTTATTATATTAGTAGACGAATTCTGGTCATCAATAATTGTCCCGATACTGAAAATGAGTGGATGTCCATATTCAAACAGTCTGAGTAACTGATTCGATATGTTAAATGTCGAACTGTTCCATTTCGAGCCTTCCAAAATGGGCCATCCACCCAATTGTGTATTTATGAATGAGAGAAATACATTAACATTCTCCATCTCGATAGCTTCTTCATCAATGCAGGAAGAATACAAACGACGAGCATTAATAACTGCATGAGACTTGTCGATGCTGGTTGATGATGACGATGAGAGAACATCTTTAGCAATAGAGAAAAAGAGTAATCGAAGATTAATAGATAAAGTATCCAACCAATTATATTGTTAGTTAATTGAGTTCCTATCATCTCGAATATAGTTTCACTCGTAGCTTTAAATAAAGTAATATTCGTCAAAGGTAAAAAAGAGAGAAAGGACTGACCTTCCGCAGGTATTTTTGTATTCTTGAGCCACGTTCCACAGGTGAATTGGTAAAAATTTTCACATGGATCAACTGTTTCATCGATACTCTTGAGTAAAGTGTTGGCTAGGATAGTAGAATAGTTCGACTTTATGTTTGGAAGAGATCCTCATTCACCAACCTGCTTCAACACAGATTTGAGTTAAACATATATCATTTTCTTCAACTGAAAAATTGAAATAGCATGTTACTTTTTCATCCAATATAAGAATAGATACCTTTTGGTTTGTTTCGTTCCACTCCGAACAAGATGGCCAACACAACGGTAGAAATGAAAAGTAGACCAGCAAGTACGATGAGTATTATGAAAAGTACTTTCCATGAAGATGGATTCCTGCAATGTTGATAACTCAATAATGATCTATCATATATGAGCATTCTCCTCTCTTTTGATATTGAGTTCGTGAAAAAAAAAGAATTGACATCGATGATATCTTACCGATGTTTAGAAGTTGTTGGTATGCCACTGATTTCCAGCGAGTTTTGCATATTTTCTTATTTTTATATGGGTCGATTCGATTCAGGTATGCTTCAAGGCCTAACAAAGTCACAACAAGCTTTATATTTGTTTTTTATTTTTTACCTTATTGTTCGACGCAGTATGCAATTTCTTGGGTTGATAAAACGCTTGCCTTCTTTTCTTCTTTCCTCTAAAATTTACATTACTTTACTTGTTACTTGATGAGGGTGTCTTCTATCGATATACATATGTTAATATTCATGTATATTTACGCGTATGGGTAAAGAAAAGTAATGAAAAAACATAACATGATGCAAAATAAATATCAGCAATAAAAAAAAAGAGGAAGAAGTTGTGATAGCTATATCTCTCAAACAGAGCCTTGAAAGGCCATGAGTTTTAGTTTTGTTATATTCTGAGCTAATGGGTGACACTTTTTTTTCGCTAATAGAGTATTATTCATAGCTTCTATTCATAGGGCAAGCATTGATAAAAACTGTTTTGACATATCGTAATTGACTTTAATAAAGAACTGTAATCTATCACGGATTATGAAAAAAAAGGTATATTTATTCTCTTCCCAAGAATAAACGACACAGCAACTTTTTTTAATTACTTTTCTACACTAGTGTCATTTTGTCTAAAATTTATATCACAGATATATGTCTGGTTATTATTTGTTTTCTGAAAGTTTCAGCAACAAATAGAATGAATTTATTTTTTCATAATTTTAATGTTTGTCATAAATTGCGGCGAAACCACCATAGGTTATGATAAACTGAATTCAACAACCACGCTCATTTCTTTTCCCTACCTCACCTCATTACTCCGTTACTTCATTGAGTGTGACTGCAAGCATTTTTTCACCCACATCCGCACCTCACATTCATACATACACCCAAAGAAGTAACGGAGCAGTTAAAGCAAAATGAGCGATGCCCTTGAAATATCTATGTGATAACTCACGGCAGTTCCGCTGCGATTTGTGACAGTCTATGAACTATCTTTAATGTAACTATTTGATGTATTTTTAGTATTTTATTTATTAGTAGCTCCTTTTATTGATTGTGCATTGCTTAATGAACTTAAATTGAAGCAGAACAGAAATTGTTCAAAAGATTTAACAATTAATTAAATTTTTTAGCCCCTCTATACCCGTGTATTGATTGTAATATAATTATATTATGTTGATGTTTTTTGTTGACACCTGATATTCAATATTCGAGCTTATATATCTTTCTTGCATCTTTTTCTTCGATTAAGACTTGTTTTTTCTTTACCAAAATACTCACAGATGTACTATACTTCATCCAAGTATAAGAGAGATAAAAGTTAAGAAAAAAAGCAAAGTTTCGACATGTTTCATTCGATCGGTAATTCTGTAAGAAAAGCACACAGTTATTCAATAATATCCAGTAGAAATATTTAATTTTTTTTTCTTCTCAAATACAATAGTTCTTTTATTTATGAAACACTATACGGATATTATACAAAAAAACCTTTTATTTTTGTTACTAAATCGAAGCATTTTTTACATGCAAGTACTCGCAATCATATCACACTTTTTTTGATCGATATAACATGTGTATGCATATATATATGAATATATTTCTCTTTTTATACGAATGTAATACAATGCACATGTACATGTATGCATAATTATCTCATTGATTATGCTTTTTTATTTGATCAAAAATTATTTGTGTAATTCGTCTCTAAATAAAATGATCGTTATTTTTCAAAATAGAGAATGAAGACATTGACATTTATTACATAATCTTTTGATCTACGCTTCGAGATTGTCAAACTGATCTTTCATACTAATCAGATCAATACATGTTTCAAAGACCTTTTTTCCTTCGTCAATCTAAATATATAATCATTGTAATTTTAAAGAAATTATAAGAACAAGGACCTATGACATTCTCATATTTGATGTAATGTAATGATGATTTTATTATCCGTGTTGCATCATCTTGGCTGATATTTTCGTTGTTGTCAAAATCCAATCCCATGTAAAAATTTATTGGGATTAAACGCGTTCGAAGAAATTTATTTAAAAAAAGACATCTTGTTCTAGCAGATTTGCGCTGCGGGTAGGTGTGAGGTGTGGGTGTAGGGTGTGGGCGTAAGTGGGTGTGGATGGGGGTATGTGTGTATTCGGTCTTTACCCCCACACCCACACCCTTTTTTATTGTTACAAAACTTGAGTCATACATCTAGAACTATTGAAATCAATGAGATACATCGAAAGACAATCATTAATCTGAATTTGCTATTGCAATTACAGTTTCAAAAGTAGAATCGCTTACTTTCATTGAGGACGACGCATACATGATTCGGCATGCTAAAATAGAAATAATGAATAGGGATTGAAGAATTGCAGATGAATTGAAATTATCAACTAATCGAAGTTTTATTTCATACCGAGAAAAGCCATGGGTAACGTAAATAACGTTGTGATTACAAGGAATTAATTAGCAGTAGGATAAGCAATTGTTTTCAACATGAATCATATAATTAAAAGGATAAAATCGAATTAATACGGTGTTCTATTCGATTAGAGCTTGATAAAATTTGTTGTCATCATCAATAGGATCCCATTTGATGCTTTACATGAATGTATAGTTAAAAATCTCAATGAACTATGGTCAGGTGATGTTATACCACTGTAAGTAAAAGAATATAAGTTGTCATTATGAGCGATCTTACAACATTCGGTTATGTCTGAGTCAGTATCAATAAACAGCGTATTTTTCTAAACACCTTGATGAATAGTTTTTCTTTATCTTCTTTCTGTTTCATTTTATAAAGGAATCTACCCTAAAAAATCTAAATGCGTTCAAGTTCGAATACTCAACGATCAATGTATTGTACACAGTTGCCAATATGTATCCAAGTTTAATTGTGCTGTCAATTTACTCGGCGACGCTGGCGAATTTCATAAAAGTGTTTATTATCAATTATCACAGAAATGTTGTTCATGCAACGGAAAAAAGGTAAATGTCATGGATAAACTTGAATACGATCGATCCAATTATACTAGATAATATTTGCAATGAAATCCAATTAGAACAGTTTGATGAAAGGAAACCATCGAAATCTGCTTGTATGATGTTTTTGCCATTCCAATCGGCACTTGATGCTCAAGAACGTCTCACACAATCTGGCCGTTTTATCCGTAAAAATGGTCAATATCTACGTGCTTTCGAAGACAGATACGATTTTTGCGTGAATATTGCCAATAGATCTTCTAGTAAAAACCTTCGTCAAAAACTTATCGCAATAAAAAGCAAGACTGGCAAACCACTTACACACGATTTTGAAGTAATTCATTTGTTATTGGCAAGGAAAAACACTTCAGTAAAAAATACGATTTCTATTGTTTAAATCAAACAACTATTAACAGAGAAATGGAATGAAATAAGTGAAGGCATGCAAAGCAAAAGACAACGTAGATTGAAGTGCACAAAATCAAGACAATTAACAATACTAATACAACCAATGTCGACACCAATAGTGTAGTTTGAATTCAGTTGTGATGATCAATGGCATCCTACAAGACACAATCATTCACAAAAGACTCCAATCGAACAGAAAGAATGTTCAAATCAAATAGATGTAGCATCATATTCCATAATTTCATATTTACAACGATCGAAAGCTATTGGAAAAATGGCAAGAGTTATTCGTCGCTGAAAAAAACAGCATTCGGCATAATGAGATAAATCATGTATTTTTTGTCTATTCGTAAATAGCTGCATAATAAAATAATTAATATGAAACGTTCATCTTCAAGATACAATATTAGAGCCAAAATAAGAATATCAGAGTATTTTGTAAAAGTTTGGACTTTGATCTGGTACATTGTATTGTAATATTTATTTGGTATTTTGGAGAATTTGTATGAATAAATAACAATTAGATTCAATGAAAGATCCCTAGAAATTAACTTTGAAATAGAATATTTTCATATGGCAGTCTGATAGTGGGAAAAATCGATCGTATACAGTAAAATAACGAGTGTCTTCAGAGATCAAGATTCAGGCAATCATATCATTAGCTTTTCTTTTTTTTGAATCTATAGCGTCTATTATTGTCATGGGTAATTCTATTCCTGCAGCGTGATCTGATTCGCACGAGCTTATCCTAATGGTTCTTGGTACCAGGAAAGAATAAATCTGAATAGTTTCATGAATGTGGGTGTGGGTAGCTGTGGATATGTGCAGATACGGGTGATAGTGCCAATCTTCAGTTCATCCATACCTACATTCATGCCCTCATCCACCCACACTAACACTCTACACTCACACCAACATCGATGTTGTCTTAATAGGCGTCAGGGCATTAATCTTGTCAATAAAACATAATTTTGAAAAAAAAATTGTGAAAGAAGATTGAAAGTATTAAACAGAGTGACAAAAGAATTGATTGACATATCGAATTTTTTTTGATAAAAATAAATAAAACAATAAGCAATAAGCAGCAAAGCATTAGTTATATTTTAACATTAATAAATAAAATAACAGTATGAAATGTATTAAGTGTCGGTCTCTATGTCGGGTGAGTCATCATTTTTTCTACCTTGCAGTCATTTATCATATTGTGATTAGTTTATTATGGACTATTACCTCTCATTGATGTTTTGTTTAAATTATTGAAATTTATCTGAAAAAGAAATAGCTTAAAAAAAACACATCATCGCAGAGAGTAATGTCGGTAGGACCTAGTATTATTGAAATTCATCTACCTTTGATACCAAGCTATGGATAGTAGCTTCTAAAATAATAGTAAGGGGGAGTCGTCAATACAGGAACTTTGTTTCTCACATTTATATCTCTCTTATTTTTTAAGTGAGAAACTTATTTTTGCACAATAAATATCATTGTAAAATGACTATTTATTTGTTGAAATTATACTTAAGTGAGTGCAAAGGTAAATCGAATAGAATATTGCTGAAAACGTTCTTTCGATGTATTATGATCGATTAAAGTCTGTATCAAATTAGGTATTCATTACAGATGGTAGTATCGCAGTGAAAACTATACTTAAGAAAATCAGGATTATTTTTCATTGCCGACTTCAAATCTCATTTTTTTATGAAGCTTCCACCTCTCGCAGAATGATTGATTCAAATTGACGAATTATTTTGTTATGTTTTTTCGAAATAGCATTTATTTTTCAGAGTTTCATTTGTATTCGTACTCGAATTAGATAGCCCATCTAGTAAACGATGTTTCCGTTTTCATAGAATAATTCAACATACGCTCGATAGACTAAGAACGTAGACACGAAGAGTGGGTTCTTTTTATAATTTAAATGGAAGCTCAATTTCTTCGTGATTTTTAGGCATTCGGTGAATAATATAGTTTTGAGATCTTCTCTCTAAGTCAATGATTCCCGACTCTGAAAACAATCGAATTTCACACACCTACTGACCGACACGATGCAAAAAAAATGATTATATTCAACAGAAAAACACCGGAAATTGATGAAACATAGCAGCAATATTCCGCATCGGAAAGTCTCCGAGTTTTTTCCGATGATTTACGATCGTTTCCTGCTGAAACCAACTCGTACTTTTTTACCTGAATCTATTTGAGATTTGAGAGTAATGAGGTATAGACTGACATGGATTAAAAAGTTTATTCTATTATAAGTTTTCTTTATCAAACTTATATTCAGCAACAATTTATTTTAGATATCTTTTTTTGCCTGATGAGACTGAGCACGCGAAGCTGTCGGGAAAAAGCTAGTTTTCCAACTTTTTCTATGAGAGGTTGAAAAGGACATTTGAAGGATATGTCAAATGTAACTAGAAAGTCGTTTTTGACAACAAATGGTAGATTATCTTTTTTTCTCTTCTTTCGATGAAACATTTTAAAGACTTTGCCGGATTACCCGCACAAAATTGATTTAGAAGAAAAAATTTTGAAATTAGACTTCGATCGAAAGAAGAAACAAATACTCATTGACTTGTTATCAAAAGCTACTTTCTTTCATATGCTTTTTCAAACTTTACTTATAAAAAATTGGAAAACTGACTTTTTCTATGCAATTGGGTATGTTTTATTCAACTGCGAAAAAGCCGCACATGGAATAAACTTTGTGAAAGGTTTGCATTTCCAATGCTTTAAATAAATGTAAAATTGTATGAAACTACTAAAACATAATGAGTAAAAGAACATCGTTAACGAGATTCACATGAAAGTCCATCATTTTAATTGCTAGCATTTCTATCATTCATTCGTGACAGTCACACTAAACAAATGAAATAAGAAAAAAACATCGAGTTCAAAGGCATTCATCGATTTTTTTTGCTTCAGTATTTTGAATCTAAGAAGAAATTTAATATCCAAATGCTGAAGACATCATCACTGTTAACTATGAATAAAAAAAATATAACTGAAATTTGACTGGAACTACGTATTAAATTATCATTTTCTTCTTTTTCACCTGACTTAATAAAAAAGAACATCAGAAGTTTTTTCGTTATGAAAAAAATACTGAAAATTACAAAGCTTTTACTGAATAGAAAAAGTGTCTACTGTTATATATTTGCTCTATCTTTTAACTAAAAATATCTCTCTTTTATGATAGAGGAAATGAGAGAAAACTTAGAAAAATAACGCGTAATTTCCTTACACACATCGTTAATATTCAATTCAAAACAACAATGTTGTCAAATATGTCTTTTACGTTTATTACTCTAATTAGCTCTAGTCTTACAATATTGATTGCTTTTACTCTATTTCTCATCTTGGTCAATCATCTACGACAAAAACGCGATGTTTCACTTCTTCTTGTAACAAATACGTATGCAGCTATGGTCACATTTTCTCTCGTTATTTTGTTGGAGACTATTAATGTTTTTAAAGTTGATTTCTATGGTACTGCTACTCTTACTGACAAAGAATTAATTACATGCCGATTTCTAGGTTTTCTTACTTATGAAACATTCGGTTGTTGTTATATGACTTTTGTTCTTCAAGCATTTTATCGATTAACAAGAGTTGTTTATAGCAAATACAAATTTTTACAGGTATGTAAATTTCAATTTTTTTTATCATGCATAGTTGCAAAACATGGTTGATATAATTATTTATATTGAAGTTTAAGCAATCTAAAAAACTAAAAATGAAATTATAGGCATTTTCATTCAATTTAATTTGTATTGTACTTCAATGGATTATTTATTTTCTCTTACTTCTTCCATCATATTTTTGGCCTGGATCACTTTATTCTTTCTATGAATCAGACTATTACTGTGGTATTCCATATGAAAAAATTGTTGGACTTTCTTATACAATTATGAATATTTTCGCGTTTCCAATTATTTATCTGACTATAATGTATAGTCGTTGTCTGCATTTTATTCGTAATCATGCTCCTCAATTATCACAAGAACGACGACGAAGAAGGGCAAAACGTGATCTAATGATCACTCGTCGTATCTTATTTACAGTCATTGCTCTTACTTTACCTGGAGTACCAAATCTAACTTTCGTTCTCATAACAAGTATTGATGTTCGTTTATCAGGTTCTTTTTATATGTATAGAATTCAATGGATGGGTCCAGCAGTAACAATATTCATACTCAGTATAGGAATCGTATTTATTAATTCGCAAATCAAACAAATATTTATAAAATTAAAATTTTGTGGAAATCAAGTAGTACCAATCAAAGCAACAATGCGCGAACTACGACAACCTTCTGTTCTTTTAGCAACACAAATTTAAGATTAACACTATGGATCGGTCTATTTTAATTTTGCTAAACTCGTTCAATCTTCTTTTTCGTTTTATTTAGAAATAACAAATTATTTCTGACGAAAGAGATTTGAATAAGATCTTAAGTCTAACACGATACTCGATTTATTTTAAAAGAAGAAATAAATAAAAATAAATTTCATATAATTTGATTACTACAATAAACAAGTGTGCTAATATAAAATGTATTTATGTGGTTTCCGACAATCGATAAACATGGTTGTCATATAATAAATATTTTATGTTTACTTTGTGTATTTTATTTTTAGAAATTTTTTTTTTTCGTATATTCCCAAAAGAAAAGGCAACATACGTTGATCAGTTTCCATCAGAGCAATTGAATTTGTCACTAAAACTTTCAAGATCAAAAAGTATCGTTAATATATTTGTTGATTATCAGAAAATTCTTTTTTGTCATAAGATTTTTTCCAAACCGACCTATACTATATCGATATTTGTATGCTGTCATCTTTGCGTGGAATAGATGAAATCAATTGTTCGTATTTTTGCTCTTTATTGTCTATTACAAACGTTCAGCAACATTGCAATTTATGCTAGAGAGATTATCAAACATACATAAGTATTACTGAATAAAATTTTCTCGTTAATTTTTTTCTGAATTTTATTTAGAGAATTTTGTTCTTTCAAGTTATATAGAATTAAACTATATTTCCTATGTCCGTTTTCAATCATCTAAAGCTTGAGGCTGACTGTGAAATTTGAACAATCAAGAGTGTACACACTTCGGTTCATCCGCAGAAAACATATTCTCTTCCAAGTTCTTTCAAATTCGAATTGAAAATTGTTATTTAGAAATATTTTCAACATATATTATTGTTCTTTTCTTGTTTGGCAGCCTTATATAGAAAAAACTAAAAAAAAAGAATGAGTTCTTGTTCGAGTTATTTTTGAACTTGAAAGACATTTCAGGATGTGTGTCGGTAAACCAAAATTATCTAAACAATAATAAAAAGTAGAGCAGTTAAATCACATCTATTTTGCACTATTATTAATGGAGTAAGAATCATTAGTACTAGAAAATAACGTTGTCGTGCATGTCTTTCAAAGAATTTCAAAGACGTGTAACTAATAATTTACTTTGAACGGTTTATATTTACAAGTTAGTGCATTACACTATTCATCCGATAGCATACATCCTAAACTATGATGCATACTTCCTATCGATAATCTCTCGTAATGATGACTGCAAATGCACAAAAATCACGCAAAACTGACTTCAAAAAAAAACTCTATGACACTCAAGTTTTGCTTCATCGTCACTAATAAAAGATGAATAGTGAATCTTGTAATTTATCAAGTGGAGGAAAATTAGCAGTGTAGAAATTACAGTCGATGTCCCCAATAAGAACAGACTTTTCAGAGGTGTCAGTAATTTGCTTTTTTACTGATCAAATTTTTTAAATTATAGAGTTTTTTTTACATTTCTGGATGTAGAAATGTTTGCTGCATCGAATGATGCAAAAATTATTTTATTATCTCGTAAATTAAACCTATAATTAGCGGTATTTTACGAGTAATTGAATTTGTTCTTATGAGGGTCGCTTTTCCTAATAAGAACAACAAGCTAAAAACTGTTCCTAATAAGAATAGGCCATATAAAATATATGGAAAAAAACATTTTTTTAGTAAATGAACTTTTTCTAATTTGAACTTGAAAATATCGATATATTCCTGAAACAAAAAGTTTTGTTGTTAATCATGGAGTTAAGATTTCAAGGTTCAATTTTTTTTGATTTATAATAACAGAGTTATTAAATTTTAAAAAATAACTCATCTGTTCTTGTTAGGAACGCTGTGCCCAATAAGAACAACCAGCAGAAAAATGTTCCTAATAAGAACAACCTATATAAATTACATAGAAAAAAACTGTTTTTTAGTAAATAAACTTTTTCCCTATTTAAACTTGAAAATTTTTTCATGCGCCCGTATAAAAAATTTTTGTCTATTAATGATACATTAACTTCCAACGGTTCAACTCAAAAGCATCTATCCTGTGATTAGTCTGATAATATCAACGTTAGTGTTGGATATTTTGATTTTTCGATTGCACTCTAAAAAAGATTTTCGAAAGCGATTTTGGCTGGCTCGATTCATTTATAGATTTCTTTGGTTAGATAAAATAGAATCACAACAATCAATTACTGAAATTTATTTATATCATATTACAAATTATTTTATTTTCAATTGGCAGTATTGTATTGAATTACACTCTTATTAGGTCGCACTTATTCAAATGTTTAAACACATCATATTGATATAGTGGAGAATCATAAGAAGAGCAAATTTGTCTAAAGAATATTTCACAAAAGCTATTGATGAACGTAGTAAGGGTGTATATTATCTGCAACACCATAAGCGTAAAAGAAAAATCTTCAAAAGTGGATTCAGAATGTCGATCAACTAAGTAAACAATAAAAATTGGCAGAATATCTGCTTTTTCTAATAGTTCTATCACTGCAAAAACATTCATCGTACATGTCTAGATGGTTTTCTTATTTTTCGTATTTCGTTCCGCTTTCATAACGAATCAACATGACTTTTGCACTCACTTATACCTATTTTTTTTTTTCAAACTTACGAAGATATCTCATCATTTATATACAAGCATGTAATTTATACAGCTTTTTTGCCAACATTCTTTTCTGAATACATCTGTATGAAATGTTTTTTTTTCTTTACAGTTAGGACCTTACGAGATAATATTTATCTGACTATTTCGATTTAGTATCTCATCAAGACATCGTACAATTATTTGTTTTGAATATTAATCATTTTTCTTTTTAAATATTTATTTACACTATTTAAGAATCTAATTACTCAGTGAACTTTAAATTGACTATTTACTCTCACTATTTTAAAATTATGCAAAAAAATTGATCGAAATGTATCTAACAGCAATATCATGTTGCTCAATCTTATCATCAGGTTATTTTATCAAATTCAGATTTATTCTACTTTGACTCACAACGATAACCTCTCAACAATGTTATGCCAAACATACGATTGTCTGCTATATCATAATTATTTTTCTGCATCTTATCTGCAATAAAAAGAACACAATAGTACAAAGAAGATGTGGAAACGTACAAAAGTTTTTATATTTTGCATTTGGAACGAAGTTGTGGCTGAATTTTCTTAATTCGACTAATATATTCTCGATCAGTAATATGACAATTTCGAAATCACGTCATTGTGAAAAAAGAAAAAATTATTTTTTCTTCAACCGCTGGAAGTTAATGTATCATTAATAGACAAAGATTTTTTTATGCGCACACATGAAAAAATTTTCAAGTTTAAATAGGGAAAAAGTTTATTTACTAAAAAACATTTTTTTCTATGTAATTTATATAGGTTGTTCTTTTTATTGCAGATAAGATNTATGAAAAACATACACCAAAATTCATTTCGAAAATCTGTCATTTTATGTTCCGAGCATTCTGTATTTTTGTCGTTCCGAACATCTGGACGGTTTTCATTCCGAACATCCGTCATTTTATGTTTCGAACATCCTGTATTTTTCGTTCCGAACATCTGGACGGTTTTCATTCCGAACATCCGGAAAAACGATTTTATGTTCTATATCCTGTTTCGAACATCCGATTATTTGACCGGATGTCCGGAAGAGCAAGGACGAAAAAAGACACACCCAACAGAGCGTAAGCCACATGAAAGAGTTTCCCAACAAATTAGTTTCAAATCGATTGTTTTCTCATTATTAAAAATAGATTAAAGTGCATGATTTCAATCCAATTAAAGTCGAATTTTTCGGATTTTTTTTGTAAGAATTTTGATCGATTAAAAATTACTATTCTCTTTTATTAGACTAATTTTAGACAGTGGCGTGAAAACAGATTGGGTGATACTGCTTGAAGATGAAACAATATTTAAGAAGACATATTCGGAAAAAAAAATGAAAAAGTAGATATAGCAACCTAACGTATCGAAATCTTGCACTAGAATTTCGCCTCTGCAAAGAATAGCCAGCAGCGACACCTTTTTGGTTTACTGTTTTGAATGAAAGGAGACAATTTTCAGTGCAACTAGTACAGGACAAGTAATTGAAACATGTGTCCTGTCCTGTCCAGTTAGGAGCCCTGATACTGACGAAGGAAGTACTTCAACTGATTTCAAGCTTATGACATTATCTTTTAGCTACATGTACGTCTCAGTGAGACTAAGAAAACTGTAAGAGCATTCGTACTTATGACTCTTCATTCCAGAGATATGGTTCATGTTATTACGAAAAAAGACGTGTTTTTTCATTTTCTCCAAATTCTTATTCAGAACTTATATTTAATAATACTATTCTTAATCTTGAAACATGAGATCGAAATAGGTATTACCAAATAGGTATCACTAATTTGTTTCTAAGTAGATGCACTTCTCTTTCTCAAATTTATTCAATACAGATGCTATACAAATGGAACTCTATAGACTGACTCTGGAAATCTTCAATATTGTTAAAACTGTTTTTTTTTGGTCTATTTAAAAAAAAAGGAGGTGTTGAACTTATCATTTGGTCTTCTATTTATGATATCAGAAGTTGTTACGTTTTCATCAGTTCTATTTGAATTATTAAGATCATTAAGTTACCTTGTTCGCCATGTTTGGTTTACGTATTGTTTACTGCTATTTTTTTTATCCATGCATTAAAAATAGCTGCTAGAACCTACACTCTGCATTATTACAGTTACAGAATTTTATGATTCAGCCTAGTTAAATATTTAAACTATTGATTTGACATATTTTAGTCTTATATTATTAAGGGAATGTATGAACGATAATTTAAAAAAAGGAAAAAAACACAAGATCAATTTTTTTCATCAGTATATTAGCAATATTTGAAAAAAGAAGAGTCATTAATCTGAACTGCTTTTGAGTTTTGTTAACCTCACAGAGACCTACTTATAGCTAAAATATGAAATCGAAAGTTCGGAAATCTGTTGAGATACTTTCTTCGCAAGATCTGATATGATGAAAGCAAAGCAGTAATCGAAGTGATTTTACACTCAGCTTTACAAAAGACGAGTTAGAAAAGTTAGCCGATTACTAGATCTTTGTTCTTTTATAAGAAAATGTTATTTAGGTTCTATTAACCTTTCAAATAACTATTTCAATCGATTTTTTTTTCTATGTTACATTCAATTGTATAGATTTATTGTAAACTCATGAATACCAAATTCACGCTATACGTTGTGGGTAGGGATATGGTAGAACATAATTCTCGCCTATCCATATAGTATACAATAGGTAGGTTTTACGTTGATCCAAAGTCTGTATTAAAATGTGCCATAGCGCAAGAGAACGAAATTTTTATAAAATGGTCCTTATAGGGACTATAGGACAAGAAAAGGTTTAAAATAGTGTTATTTAAAAAAATATTATCTATGAATACAAATGAAGGAATAAGTCAAAAAACAAGCGATCTTGTTATTGCTGAATAGCTTTATTATTTTACGATCAGTAAAATTTGACTAACAAAGAATATCTAAGATATTGTTCAGAGAAAACAAGACAAAGAATTTTCTTTTTATTGATCGATCGCAGTAATTAAGACAACATTTTTTTTTAACGAAATACAATATGAAATCTAAATGTTTATTAGTTTTGAATTTAAGTTATTGTAATTTTTTCTTGGCCATGTGCATACAAAACTAGAAATAGAAGAACGAAAACAACACAAAATTAATCAATATTTGATTTTGATTTTTTAAATTCTTACTTCATCAAATAGAATATAACCACCATCATTGGAATCAATAGCATCAAATTCTTCTTGTAAACTATCTTCATCTGAATCATCTTCACCTAATAATTGAAAACCTTGTTTAAATTCATTAAAACTAATACGATGATCATCATTTGTATCTAATTCTTCAAATATTTTGCTTATTTCATTATATTGTTTGAGTAGGTGAACAATTTTTTCGAATTCTTTTAATTCAACAAAACCATTCTAAGAAAAGAAAAATTGAAAATCTATCAAATAAATTTCTTTCTTTGTCTTATCATACACCGCTAGTATCAGCTGCTTTATATGCTCGCATAATTGCTTTCTTATTGGTACCAAATTGTGGATAAAATTGAATAATAGCTCGATCGATTTCAGCTAATGATAAATGACCGTTACCATTATCAAATTGTTTGAATAACTAAATAGATATTTTGGTTTTAGATAAAATTTTAAAAAAATCTATATTATGCTAACTCGTTTTATTTCTTCTTTACTCATACTGTTTTATTACTTTTTTTCCTACAAAAAAAAAACGTCTGATTGCAGTCGTAATAAATACTAAAAGAAGCATAAATGTTTTCATCAACTAGGTAAAGAAAAAGAAAATTCTCCTAGGTAACCCTCAATGACTAGCAGAATATAGTTCCCTTTTACTTCTTTCTTTTTTTTTGTTTCTTGATAAATTATGAAAAAAAAAAAAATTAACGCGGAAGAGAAAATGAGTAACGTTTTCTTTCTTTTGACGAGAAAATCGAATCTAATTGCGAAGAAAAATTTTTTCCAAAAATATGTTTGCTTTATTCTTTGAAAGAATAGAGATTGTAAAATAAAGTATTTTGTTACAAAAAAGTAAACAGTTTCTCGTATGCAATTGATGAAATAGGAATCACGCAAAGCTGTTTATTGGACAACACTTTCATTCAGAAGAAAAATCGTAAGAGTCAAAATCTACACCAGCAAATATAACTGTAGAAATACTCAGCTCATTGTTAGCTTTCTATAGGGCTGTCTTTTTTGAAAAAGATACACAAGATGTAATAGTATTATAATGAATAAAGTTACTAATTAAAAAACCTCTTTGGGAGTAGATCATACAGTACAAATAGAACGGATTCTTTTTATATCATTCATTGATTTTACTACAAAAACGTGCCTGATTAAAATGAAAACCGATCATTTGCATTGATTCATTAATCTTAATAGTGTTCCTTTTAAGCACATTTAAAGTTCTTTGAAAATTTCCTTTCAGTTTTATTTATCTTTAGCTGTTTTCTATGATAAACTGTAAAAAGCATGTGTGAATGTGATTGAAGAGAAGATCCAAATGGCACACCTGACAACCATCCTCGAGTGTAGTAACGTTTACAGGAGCTCTATAAATACTAGTTTTACATGAAGATCTTTCTGCTTTAAAAATATTTCGAATAAGAGTGACGTCTGTTGAGAACTCATTCTCACAAAAAAAGGCATAGCTGACTGAATCAAAAGTAGTTATTTTTATTGAAAAGCCAAGAATGATACGAAAAATTTTGGTTTTCGAATAATACAATCATTTGCGAAGACTTTTTCAATTTTTACGGAGTCCATTGGATATTAATGACAAAAAAATTGATACTCAATGTGCTGTATTGAAAGAAAGACAAGTTTAAAAAGAGGTATGAGGTTGAGCGTAGCTATTTGCTTCACAAATATCCGCACCTCAACATTAGCATTCACACCGTCTCGTTCTTTGTCCTATATAAATTTATATTGGGCGATATAGACGGAGCCTAGTGGTATGAAAAAATTGAATAAACGTCATCAGTGAGAGTGACGATAGAGCCTTCCGTTGTGTTTGTCCTTACAATGTCGATAGCTGTGCAATGGAAATTTATTTCTTTTTTTTTCTGTCTCCTTCCTTTTTCTTCTTCTTTTTCTCTTGTTTCATTTCGATAAAATATCAGAATGAGTGTTATTTAATCCAGAATGTTTTATTTTTACACAAAACATGCTCCACAGGGGAAACAATCTATTAAACGTCTGTAAATAGGCCATTACTATCGTTGATAAGGCTTGTTTTCAGAGAAAATAGGTAGGCAGTTTTGTGTTGAATATTTTATATGGTTATCGAGGCACACTCGAGAATCTGATCCAATCTTTATTCAAACACGAATCGTAAATGGCACGCCCTCATCTATTCATTTTCATGCTTACGGTCGTGAACAAGACCAGGATGGAAGTTTCTTAGCGTACATAACCGAGTGAGACAAGGGTGTGTTTTAGAGCATTAAAATATGTGCTGTTAATGCTAAAAAAAAGTAGGAAAACAATTTTTATTTCTGTAAAAAGTAAGCTTGTGGCCATTATCGTCTTCAGACTTGCTTTTTCTAAAAAACAATGTTTTTTTTATCCATTTTGTCTCGTTGAGAATGTTTTTCTCCAACGTCATTTGATCTTTATTTATGTCTGAGTTTTCATTTGTCCTTGCTGCAGATATTAGTGAATGTCGGCGTGGATGAGGGTATAACGTTAAGACTTCCTACCATGCACACGTACATCCCATTGAAGAATTTTCCCTCAAAACTCCAGTTCACTTTTCTGGACTACTTTTAACTGACTGTCATAAAATTCAAATAGTGAGTAGTTTTCTGTTCAAGCTTTCATTGCAAAATATCAGAAAGTACTTTACTTTGTTATCGAGATCTTGCGAACCACTAGCACCGTGTAACTATGAAAATATTTAAACATCAAGAAACGTTAAAATAGGAAGTCTATTATAAAAACCGTACGTTTTAGCACACCTTATCGTTCTGTGAGCAATAATATCCTTTCACGAATTAAAATACCTTTCAACTGCATTAAGTAATTAATTATTTCTAAGAAGAATACAGCAAACTTATTAGTTCTAAAGAACTCATATCGTTATCGAAAAAAGTCGGCCAAAGCATAGTATAAGTGTTGCGAAGTATTAAGGTATGGGAAAAAAGTTCGCGACATTTTCTTATCGATATTAATAGAAAAATTTCAAAGAACTTTTTTTTCATATAATATACTAAAAGATGCAACGTGAAAAGCTCTACAATATGCATAAGACCGCTTTTTTTACAGTTGCACTTTTTGTTTTCAAAATCGTCAAAACTTCGAACGACCAAATTTCGACGCGGCGAAAGATAACACGAACGAGAAGTTATCTTTTTTCTTATTTTATCTTTTCATTACCTGTATATATTGTAGAGCTTTCTACGCTGCATCTTGTGGTATATTTTGTTTTTTTTTTAAATAAAAGATTTCACGTGGTAAAGAGGAAAAAAACGCATTGGCCGTGTATTGAACAAAGACTTTTTCGCAGCACCGAAATCTGGTGGCTCAGAATTTTTGCCGATTTTGAAAACGAAAAGTACAGCTGTAAAAATGTGGTCCTATGTAAATTATAGAGCTTTTCACGCTGCATCTTGTGATGTATTTGGTTTTNTGTCTGTAGTCATACAGTCAAGCGAGAAAAAAAACGAAGCGATACAAGGTTTTATTGTCCAGATTGTGATGTTCCACTATGTAACCCGGAGTGTTTCAAACAATATCACACTTTGAAAGCCTTCTGATGTTCACATTTTGATAAATCTGAGAAGAATAAATCATTTTTGAAAAATTGAAAAATTTGTAATTTTTGCTCAAAATAAGCCGGTCCTGAAAGGGATAAAATTATTTACATTCATTCGAGGTCTGCTATATTTTAATTCTACTATACGCATAGTTCACTTAGAGGGCAGGTTGTCGACAAATCAAGCAAATGAAATCGTGTCGAAATTTCTTCGAGCAAATTGAATACACTAAAATAAAAATAAAAACAATCATGAAAAAAAAAACTTGAATTGAAAGTCAACAACTAAATTCTACCATAGAATGGAGCAACGCAATAGATATAATTTAGTATTGGACTAACTATATATCCAGCGAGGTCTTCAATAGCTAATCGTAGTTCACTCTTTTGTTGTGCAATAGGTGTTGTGATAACACCATAAAGTGTATTAACAGGATAAACAACTGTAGTCACTAAATAGACCAATACCTCACCAGCTAACATTTTTATCAAATCACGATCAGCTTTGACCAAACGAAATCGAGTAGGATCGTTTCTAGGTGCAACTCGTGATCGAATTTGCTTTAAATTATGCCAAGTTAATACACCAAATGAAATCATAAAAGCTGGTGGAAGAATTCCAATAAAAATGAATAAGTAGATAGAAAATGCAAAAGCATAATAAGTAGGTGCACCACAATGACCAGAATAATTATTGACGAAAATAGCCATATGAACTGGAACAATTGGCCAAATCAGTATAAGGCCGATGATAACATTACGAGCGACTTTTGGTTGGCAAAATTATCGAATTCTAGCATATGAAGAAGTCAAAGCCCATCGATCAATACATGCAACTACCACTAGAAAATAAAAGCAATAGCGTCATTTGTTTATCTATATGTTGATAACACTTACTAAAACTTCGTGAAAGCATTAATAATATTTGTGCACCATACCATCTTAATTTGCATACAATAATTGATGCATTTTGTGGATCAACATGATCAACACCATAAACCGAGGAGATAAGTGCGGTATTAATCAAAACCCAATTTGTAATTGAAGTAGCTAACAAATAAATTGTACATGAATTCAGTTGCTTTTTTAATGCTCGTATAAATATAAGGATCGTTAAAATATTGCCCACATTACCGAGCACAATTAATGTTGACAAACCATAACGACCGAGATTGAGTTTTATGTTAACTATAATAGAAGCTGACATTCTAAAATGTTGAGTTAAAAGATGAATCAAACAAAATCTTTATTCACTTTTGATTGAATAAGTTTGACGAGAAAATAATAATATCTGAGCATCATAGTGGAACATATGTTAATAAGAACTAATAATGTATATAACATATGCATGAGTCACGAAAAAAAAGAATATCAAATAACTCAGATGAAAGACTGTTTTCAATGCATATTGAATAGACATGTGAAGGGTCTTTTACGGCCACTAGGACTGAAACAGCAGAAAAGAAAAGTTACTAAGATAGCGATCAGAACTACAACAGATTTACCGAGTGCGTCTTGGTCCGGTACCAAAAAAGAACATCTTATCGCACATATTTACTACTGAATACTATTATTAAAAAGTACGTTTCATACAATATATGAAATATTTCTATGGTGCGGCTAAATAAACTCATGTAAAAATGTTCTCAATCTTTTACAAAAATAAAGAGTAACTAGATCGGTATAAATTTATTGATTACATGAATTTCTTTTACATGTTTCATTTTTGCACGAGGGTTATTAGTCTTTTTGCGATTGTTACTGATTCATCAAAATGGCTATCTGGTAATTTGCCTTTAAACTCTCCTCTTGATATTTGTAAGACTATGTTGTTCTTCTTTCTCGGGCATCCCTATACATTGATATAAGTAGATGTTATAGTTAAAGTTTTGTGAAACACGATTTGAAAGGAGTCTTGAAGTATATAGGATGAAAATATTGACTTCCCCCTTCATCCTCCACATCCTGATGGTTACTAAAGATTCTCCCATCTTAAATTATATGAAGTACTATTAATATATAATTCTTAGCAACTACGATTCCAATGTTGCATGCTTCGATGACGCTAGCTGGCTAGTTTGTACTGATCGATCTCTAAGAGCTTCGATTCGTTCGAAATGTCTTTTCAGAGAAATTCCCACAAATTAAGACAGTTGATCCATTAGATAGAAAAGTAACAAAAGCAAACTCATGCTCTTTCGTTGTTGAAAATATTTTCTCATTTGTTCCAAAAATTTAGACTTCAGATGCCTGAGAAGTTCTCAATGATGATGGGCACGCTATTTTCGTTTAGTAAAATGCTTGCCTGTGAAACTTTCAAGAAATAATCGACAACTATTACAGAATACTTCCCGAAAACTTCACACTGATCTAGTGAATTATTACTGAGTTGTTGATCGTCCAATGCAACTCTATGATGTTTTTGTATATGCATTTCTTCAGTCAAAGTATTCTAGATCTTCAATAAATTGACAAACTTCGATAGAATTTACATCTGAAGTAGCTGTAACGTAGACCTACAAAACGAGCGATTCTCTGACTCAAAGTGATTTCCTGCTCTTGAGTGGCAAGATTCACAATGATCATGGATGCCACTTAGGATAACTCCACTCTAGCTTGAGCAATATTACTGCTGAAGTTACCGCTAGCCTATATTAGCTGTGGACTACCTGCATACGAATTTTGAAACCCTTACCTATGATAGGAACTAAGATTCAAGGGCGGTATACTATTGCCAATGATGTAGTTGACATAAAATTCAATCTTTTTGTTTTTTCCATCTTTATATGAAAGCTCTATCTGAATTATAAATAAAAATTCACCCAACATTTTATCTTCTGCTTTTAGCGTGATTATATGAAAGCTTTATGCTAATTATAAATTATTATTGACATAAAATTGAATCTTTTCTTTTTCTGTCATGATTATGCCAAAGTCAAATCTGTATTAAAGATTATAATTGACCTAAAATTTAATGTTTTTCTTCGTTTTTATCTAGGGCATAAAAAATTCAAAGAAATGCATTCTAACACAGGTTTCTACTATATGAAAACGCGTTGTACTGCATTTCTTTCAAATAAAACGCATTTGTTTGCATTATTGTGCGAATAAAACGCGTTTACTTTTTCGAAAGAGTTTCTTGTTACACATTTTCTGGGTGTATTTTATTTTAATTTCGATCACGATACTTTGGCAACACTCCTGTTTTCCTCAGCGAAGAAAATATACGCGAGTCATCTAAAATATTTTACATCTTTTTTGGTTTTACTGCTGAAAACTCTTTTCATGGCAGTGATCGATAAACAACAATGATGACGGATTAATCAATCGTTCTCACATAAAGAAATAGAATGAAAAGTGTAACTGATTTGCATCTCATCTTTCTCTACTTCTCATTTTTAATTTTTCACGGTCATTGGTAGGCACAAATATCAACGAAAACATAATAGTAAATCGAATACAATCATAAACAAATAACTGTTTTTGTTTACTTAATACTATGTAATAAATATGCACTGCTGGTGTTTGGAATAATCTCCTAAGTTATTTTCCAACAGCGAATTTTCGGTAGACCTAATTTTTCTCTTGTTTTAAAAATGAAAGTCAAAAGAATAATACATCAACATATAAAAATGTTATTATCTGTTTAATACAACAAAACTTAAACATGATACGAAGTTAAATGTATTTGCAACCTGGCTTTTCCGTATTTTTGATCGCCCACTTTGTGTTACTATTTGTTTTCTAGTGCGGACTAAATATGGTTACCAGTAGAGCTTAAAAACTCTAAAAAATATCTATGTCAAGCTTTGCATTCGTTACGTTATCAATTAAAAAATCGTTCTTTTAATGAATACTGCAACAAAATACCAATTTGGTAAGATCTGGAAAATTTCAAAATTTACTGTAGTCAGTTTATAAAACTATCAAAAAGCGGACGGAAAAAAATTTTAAAGTAGGTTTCGGGTACGCCTCTTTTCGAAACGTTCAGTGGGTTGCTCCATTGATACCTAGACACTTTTGAAGTAATTTGATTCAAGAAGTTAACTTCTTTAAGTGTTATAAATCTTTTCTTAGGTTAACTGAAAGTGTTCTCGCGCCTTACTATCTGACTGAATTAGACACTACTCACTAAACAACTTTGTTCTGTAGACTCTCTTTCTTCAAAAAAAAAAAATGAACGTCAAGCTCATCCGATGTATTGCTGTTGAGAAATAAATTCTGACATTATACCAAAGACTTTTGCGCCATATATTATATTCAAATCATTTTGTATAACATGATACTATGAATCATCTGTTTGTTGTTATCTTGTGTGTGATTTTAAAGATGCCTTCCACTAACCTAAAACTTATAAAACAAAACAACAAAAAATGAAATTTAAAGCATCTGTGATTCCCATTCCTGTTAGTTAGTTATTAGTGATGTTGATTACAGATATTATTTTCTTGTTCCACTTCTATCACAAAAAAAATAGAAAAAAGTAAAAAGAGAAAAGACTAAAGAAACGTGAAAACAAGACAAGAAGAAGCATTGAACTTGTCTGACTGTTTACTCATTATAGTTTTTATATCGACTCATTATTCATTCAAAGCAAAGTTTACTATTGAGACTCCATTCTTAAAGGAAAAACAAAAATTGAAATGAATCAAGAAAAATATTTTACTAACGCAAACGGATAATATACAGCGAATAAAACCATTTTTTAATCATCGGCCGAGATGGTGGACAATACCGTATCCATTCTTAGCATCACATATCATATACTCAGAGTTTATATAGAATTTGAATAATGGATTTCATTCTAGCTCAAGTAATTTGAACATCTATCAATATGGATTTCAGTCGGCTAGCAATGAACCATAGAGTTGATAAGGCGCTCTGTCTTGTTCTATCTAAAAATATGCACTACACTTGAAATATCGAGAAAAAAGCTTGTTAGTGCAGCTCCTTTGAAGCTGACATGTGGAACTCACATATTTCTCATAACTTAGAATACTCATTGACATTGAAAACTAATTCCTAAGTGTCTGTAATGGAGGAAAGAGCTGCGAAAACTTCGACTTTAAACTTACACTCACTATTTTCTTCAAAAATATATGTAAGTTCCACAAAATTGAATATTACACCGATCTTAGTACTCATTAGTGCACGGCATGACCTCCGTGACTCACGAACACGAACTGGGCTCACCGTCACTGTGACCAAAAAATTTGGTCACGCGCGGCTCTAGTACCCAAGCAGACAGATAAATGGCAAAACACCATTTTGATACATTGACGACGAGAATTGAAGAAACAACGCTATAAAACTCGTTTACTAGACAAATCCAAGAAATAAACGCATGAAAACAGTTATTTTTTGTTTAACACATTTAACAAAAATAAACATGTTTTAACGTCTGTATGCAAAGCAATTACAGAAGTTAATGCATTTTAATATAGATATACCATACATTTTAATGAATTGGCATAGAACAAAATTAATTGAAGAGAAGCTGCTTGTTAATATTGATTAATATAACATTCTATTCAAAGTACACTAAAAGTAAAGCAAACCGCTATCTATTTATTAGGAATAAGTGCTTCCACTTCGATTAGGGTACTGAAAAAAATAGATTTATGAACGGAAGGAAATTTAATATCAGTTGCAGGTGGAAAAGCAATTTTTTGAATAATAGATTGTAAATTATTAACTTCTTATGTTGCTTCATAATAAGTCCCATAGAATAAGTTTATACAAAAAATGTGTATATACGTATGTTGCTATCGATGAATTTTACGATACTAATGCAAATATTGTCCTTGCTAGCATATGTATATCGACTTTTTCTAGGGTAAACAATACAAAGATGTGTCAAATTATATAAGATAGCAAAATGAAAAGGGAACAAATAATTCGATTAGAATCCTTGAAAACAAAACGGTCGAGAAAAGTTTGATTACTTATCTAACAACAGGTGGTATTTGATGTGCAATAATTGCAATTAAACAGTTAAGTGTGCATTGCACACTGTGCAGTGTTTCCAATGGAAATCTAAAACAAAAGGTATTTGTACACCCTTACTTATTCGGGTAAAGGATATGTTTGGACTTTGGTTTTAGTAACAAAATGTATAAAATGTTGTAAAACCAATTTTTTTCCATATAGAAAACAAAAAATAATGTTCGTTTTCTCATGAGGAATATAAATTAATATTTGATAAACAAAGAACCAGAGAAGTGGGGACGGGAAATCATTCTCTGTTCCGAAAAAATTTGCTGTGGCTTTCTCTGAGTTTCAAAACTTTGGTAGCTCAATTTTTTTCAAACTTCGGAAACTTATTAAACAACTTTCTTCGATTCCAGAGAAAATCCAAATGCGGAAAACACTTTAAAACGTTCTCTGAT